>JAQFZX010003188.1:0-13739 GCA_034682405.1 Hydroisotoma schaefferi | reverse complement strand
ACATGATCACACTACGTGCCTTTTTTAAAGGAGAGAAACGGTCACTGTTGAAGGTGGAAGTTGAGACCGGAAGTGGGTCCAAACTCTGTCTCTTTAACACACATTTGGAAAGCATGTTGGGGAACTCGATATTCCGAGTGAAGCAGTTGCAAAAGTGTTTCGACACTTTATTAGCCCTTCATCCAGAATATGAAGCGATTCTTGGAGGAAGTCTCAATGTCAGAGAGTGGGAGGTATGAGTCACGATACGATGATAAGCACTCGTTGATAAGATAAGATAGGAAGGTTATGACATGAAGGTGGTGGTGGTTTTTGTAACCGTAGATGTTCAAGAAGATACATAAGCATCCTAAAATCGTAGACTTGTGGGAAGCTTTGGGGGATTCTTCTAATGAATTTACTTGGGATTTGCAGATAACCAAGCTTATTCAAGTAATGGAAGATAGATAATCCTTGCAAAATATGAGTTTAAAAAAACTAAATTAGATGTATCTCTATTTTAGATGCCGAATGAGGGTACTACAGATGTAAAAAGGTCGAGCAAGCAGCCACGGAAGAGATTTGACCGGATTTATTACCGTTTAACTAAGAAAAATCTGTTAAACCCGGTGTAAGGTTTATTAGAAACTTTTACTCCATTATTTCTATAATCTCTTGTCTTATCTTGTGAACGGAGCTTTTGGAAACGTAGGTCTTTTGAGCTTATCGGTAAGGAGGTTGTTGCTGGGGGTTGTTATCATGCCAGTGACCATTTTGGGATCCATGTCGTGTTGGATATCTCACAAGAACCCGTAAAACACCTTCAGAGATCTTCTTCAGGTAGTTTTAGTTCCCTTTTATAAAAATCTTAATCGATTTATTTATTTTTTAATCATTCCTTTATCATTTTAAGGTGCTAGTCCTGCTAGTTCCTGCAGCGGCTTGACGCTTCTTACAAAAGGTTTAAAAAAGGACAGTTTGAAAGGGGAAGATGAGGAAGCAGAGGTCAAAGTTAAAGACTGTTGGGAGGACGACTCGGAATAAGTCTTATCATTTATGGCTTATCTTCTGGAAGGGAATAGGTTATGCGTTTTAGTAGAAGGGAGACCATGCAGAGACTGCCTAATGTTTTGTGTTTTGTGTGGGATAGTAATATTATTATTAAGGGCATATAGTTTGTTATCAGATGTCGAGGTCAGAGGTCAATAATGCAGGGTTTGAGGGCTTATTTTTGTTATGAATTTATTACTGATTTTGTAAAAGGCTATATATAGTTGCATAATTCTAGAATGAACTTTTAAAAATATTTTATAATGAATTAAGACTGTCTTGTATTTTTGTATTTTATAATTACATTTTGTAGACTTTTTTTTGTATTTCCTAAATTAATTTTTTGTAAGTCTTTTGTAATTACTTCAATAAATGTCATTAATGATTTTAAAAAAGCATAATTGGTTGGAAAAAAAGGGTAGTAAAAAACTTAGGTTTGGAGTCTTCTTAGGAAACTAACTAACTAGGAACGTTTTCCTAACTATGAAAGTTTTCCTAACTAGGAAAGTTTTCCTAACTATGAAAGTTTTTCTAACTAGGAAAGTTTTCCTAACTAGGAAAGTTTTCCTAACTAGGAAAGTTTTCCTAACTAGTAAAACTTAGGTCTTGAGTTTGTTTGTATGGGATTTCTCCTTTTATTTGTAAATTGAACAAAGGAAAGGAGGAGAGTTTGAATTTATTCTGAGGGAAATATTCCATAAACCGGCTACTTTACTCTCTATATTTTTCAGTATAAACTCCACCGTTTCTTTTCGAAATCGGTGAGTTTTGTAGAAAGTTCATCTCTACGTTGACCTTTTGACCTTTTGACCTTTTGAGCGTGTGGAAGATGAAGTTCAGAGCAAAGATAACCGAGCTCTTGTCTGTACGCCTCTTTGCACGTAAGTTGTTATCATTTTGTTATCAAATCTTCATCCTTATCGCGAGTAAGACCTTGTTCCGGTCGGTACAGGTAATTTATAAATTTAACATGGAAGGGATAGGAAGGGGCGTGGCATATTTACATTGCAGGTAGGAGGGTCATAAAACTGATGTTTTTATTGTTTGCTTATCGTTTATTGTTTGTTGTTGTTTATCAGAGCTGCTGCATACTTTGAATAAATGTTGTAAAACGTTTGTATTGCGGGTGATGGGGGATAAGCTGGTTATCGTGATAAGCTCCAAGGATGGAACGGGAGGTGTGAATGGGATAAGTCTCAGTGCTTGGTGCGAAATACCCAAAGAAGCTTACTTTTCCGAATATAATATGGAAGGAATCAGTCCAGAGGATAACGAAATATATCTAGAAGTCCCTTCAGGTAAGGTCAACCCTTTTATGATAAGATTAACTGGTGACCTTACCCCCTTGACCTTTGGGGGAGGTGGAGCGTCTGTGAATTATGTAAAATTGGTTGATTTTGATGTAGATTTGGCCGCATCGAGTCTCAGCAGTTTGAAATCGTCTCATAACGTTGTCTCCTTGAAAATAAAACTCACCAAGAAGGCTGTGGCTTGTCTCACTTTTGAAATCGAAACCGTAATTAAAATAAAGAAAGGGAAGTAAAGTACTTATCGATCTGAAAGGGTTATATATTCTTTTTCTTCTTCTTCTTTTAGCAAAGTGCCAACTCAACTGTGCACTGCACTCATGATATTCCGGTAGTAATTGTGACGCGTCGGTACTGGAATCTGTACCAGGAGCCGGAACTTCCTATTTTCAATGTAAGATAAGCCTAAGATAAGATAGAAAGTGATGTGAAATGGAAATTGTATGTAAAAACTGATTGCAGGTAAGCTTAGGGATGCCTGAAATAAAACTTGTCCGTCAGACGCTGGACCGGATGAAAAACTTGGCAACCAAACTCTCCGTGAGGGCGAATAAACAAGGGAAACTAGCCTTTTCGGTGGATACGTACAATGCAAAATGTAGGACGAGGTTTCCCGACCTTAGGGTTTATGAACTGGGTAATAAGCCTTGTCCCAATGTTTTTTACAATTGGGTTATTTTCAACCCTCATTATGATAGTTTTTACTGGAATTGATGTATTGTTTTAATAGAGAAAGACGACGAACTCCCAGGCACACCCCCAGCATCCGAAGGGGGAAGTGAGCAAGAGGTTAAAGAGTACTCGGTGGAAGTTGAAATGAAAACAGTTCTCAATTTGATCCCCACAGAAGCTACCAAACCCAATGAATTCATTTGTAGTCAGTTTAATTTATTTGGAATGTTCTAAAGAATTCAAAGTTTGGTAGGATGTGTGGGATTTTAAATATTTAATTTCAAAATGTATTTTAGGTTTAGTGGATGGACGCCTTCTTCACTTGTATTATGTTTATGGGGAAATTAGTCTGCAGTATCTTCTTCCGGGTGGAAGTGGAAGTACGGAGGTTGAGGCTGCATAAACAGGGACGAGGTCAAAAATGGTCACTATAATAGTACGTTCTATGTGACGCGATGGTGGAATAAGACTGCAATTTGTAATTTGATAGAATAGAACTTTTTAAATAGTTTAGAGCCTAACGCCGGTTTTTACATACCATTTTTTAGTGAGTATCTTTAAGAATTTGCGTATTTTTTAATTCCAACTGCCAAAGCTTCCGTATTTTAATAAAATTAAGCGTTTTATTTTAAATACAATTCATTATTTTGGGATTATTTAGTTAAGAAATAGAGGAAAGAAGAGTGGATTCAATTTAGGGTAAATTGCAATGATAAAAGGGGTTGTTAGAGCTAGAGCCAGCGCGTATATCATAGCTGGGAGCTTTTTTGGGTAGAAATATCAGTATTTTGTACAAAGTTTTGATAAAGTTTTAAAAATGTCATTTAAAGAGATAAGTGATAATAATAATGCCCCTGGGTCAAGTATAGATTTGTATAGGGAAAGTTTCAAAAGGTTCAAGTTTATGAAGGACGGTCCTCCAGATTTAGCCGGAAATGACGAAAGGATTTTAGTAGACTTTCCTATACGCGATTGTGAAAAGTTTATTCGAAAAAGTAGAGATAATTTGGAATTAGATGTTAGAAATAATCAACATGGAAAGTTCGGTCTAACACATCCCACAACTTGGAAGGTTTACGACGTACAGCACCCAAAAGGTATCTATATTGGTGCTAATTATAATTACCTTAATTCCTCAACAATAGGCCGCCCCCGTTTAGTAAGCCGCATGCTATCCATTACGCGGAATATTGTGGAAGACTTACGGTATTCTCACTCAATTAAATATTTACAAAGTAACTGTCTGTTTATTTTTTTAGGATTGATTTTGATCCGGAATCCGTTCACTCCGGAAGGTCAGCGTTATTGGATAAAACGGAGCGTAGAGGACTTTCCGAATGATAAGAACTTTATAACAAATATTGATAATTTGGAGGTTAAAGAAGGGAAGCGGGTTAAAAGCGGGTTGGATAGGAACCAGTTTTATAAACAGCTTCGATGGGTCACCTTTGGATATCATCATGATTGGGATACTAAGGTCAGCTAGATTTACTCTTTACAGATATAAACGGCTATGACCTTTTTAAAGTTTTGAAATAAGTGGATCTTTAATTATTTTTCAGGTTTATTCGGAAGATAAGAAATCCACATTTCCACCCGATCTGGCTGATTTAACGAATTTTATGGCTTCTAACCTGGGATTTGATGAGTTCAAGGCGGAGGCGGCGATAGCGAATTACTACCATATGGACTCGACCTTATCGGGTCATGTGGATAGGTCAGAAATAAACCAGGAAGCACCCTTATTTTCATTAAGGTATTATTATTAATTGTGCAAGCACGGAAAGGTTTTTAGTTGCTTTTCTAATATGCGTGGAGGGAGGAGTTTAATTCCTGTATTAATTTTGTATTTGTAGTTTTGGACAGTCCGCATTGTTCCTTATCGGAGGCCGAACAAAGTGTGTTAAACCTCAAGCAGTTCTACTTCGTAGTGGAGATGTGGCCGTTATGTCGGGAGAAAGTAGACTATCTTATCATGGAGTTCCTAAAATTTTCAAGTGCTTTGATAACCCTTGGGAAACAGGGTTAAGGAAGGATAAGCTTGATTCAAAGGATCTTGAGGAGAAATGTGAATCTCCTAATTCCAAGAAACTCCGACTTGACTCTGATACATTTAGTTCTAATGAGTCATTTCCAAGTAAAGAGGATAATAATGAATGGTCGGAATTCTTAGAAAATTATGTACTCCGCTCTAGAATTAATTTAAATATCCGACAAGTTTTATTTTTTGGGCAAAGCTTACTATCTTCGTCGTAAAACGAATAAAATGTTTACAATAATTTTAAAAACGTCATGTAGTTTTTGTGAAAAGACGTATATTTGTTCAACGTGTTCCTTTTTCTTGTACTTTCCTTAGCAAAGAGCCGTCTGTTGGGTTATCTCTGCCAAAAAACGAGTGTGCCAGAAGAAGTAATCTACGAACTCGAAACTCATTTACTTTTACCTCTACCGACTATGTATGTAATGTATTGCCTGCACTCGTGTGTAATAACTTTGTTACGATTTACAGGACTTTGTACCTTTAAAAAAGTGTGAGGATTGCCAACTTTTATTTTACCACGGATTTGCATGTCTGTTTTAAATGCAATCTGGAAAAGGACAATAGAACACTTGTACTTGGAAGAATGTATAATCTTTAGGGTTAGAAACCTATGAAATAAACGCCAATCTTTCTCACATCACATCATTCTGCGAATCAGTTGGGGTTTTAGCATGTAAAGTAAAACTTGATTGTAACGGTCTATTTATAAGTAAGAGGATCGGAAGGAACTCCTTCTTCTGTGTGTAAATAATAGTAAAAAGTACGTAGTAGTAAAAAGAAGGTGCAGTTTGCATTGGAGTCGTAGAAAAACCCCGTGTCTTATTATTCTTGTCCAATCTTTTTAGAACTTTCAATAAGACAACAACCCAAGAGGGTTATCTTTGTAGAATAAACTGCGACGACTGTCATTATTTATGCACAGAAGAATTGTTAGAATTTGAGCAGGAAGTTTAGAGGTCAAAGGTTAAAATAGTTTAGGGTTGGAACGGGAAGTGGAATAGTTTCCAAGTTGTATAAAAAAAAACCCTGCTAATTTATAAGGTCCATACAAAGCTGTAAAGTATGAAATGCGTGGAGGAGGATGAGGGTTTAAAGCCGCGGATAAACTACGAAGATTATCTCTACTGTGCCTGGAACCCACACCCCCTGCTCATCCCTAGTGTAAGTAATTAAAAAATGAAGGGGATAGTATTGATTTGGGTATGATTATTAATTAATTATAAAATGTTGATTATTCCAGATAGCTAAGAACATCCTGCAAGATTTTTCCTACTCGGAATTGAAAAAGTTCCGGTTGGTATGCACTCCGTGGGAATACGAAGCTTCTGGGATGCTCCTTTCAAAAACTCAGATAAGGTTCCCAACGGAGAAGCACGTTATCCAGTACAACTCCGACCTGACACTTAATTATTGCTGTGAGAGCTACGAGTTCGGCCCAGACATCCCCCTGGATGGGCAGCCCATGAGGGATTTCTTTGAGATGTTCGGACCGGATATAAAATCCCTTAAGCTCCACCAAGTGACCTGGAAGGGTCCTCTTCTTTGGTCAATCCTCTCACAAAAACTACCCTTCCTTGAGGAACTTAGTTTGCGGATCTTCATTCCTAGAGATTACTCCCCCTTCATCCCCCAAGGGTTTTGGGACGAGGAGGGTCAAGTTGTGAGCAAAACTTTATCCGGGATTAAAACCCTGAAACTGAATTTCCTGATTGATAAGCCGTACAAACCGTCGGCCCCACCCCCTCCGGAGGTAACGCTCCCCCCGTTTCTTGCAGAACTACTCCAAGCTGTGCCAAATGTTGAGGAAATCTACTGTCCAAACTGGCCCACCCTTATCCGCCCGAGTGTTAATGTTAGTTGTCTGTTTTACAAGTGTATCTTTGCCAACCCGTCGATAAGACTTGATCGGTTATCTTCTATTCATATAAATGCGGCTTTGGATAACCAGGAATTGTATAATTTGACTGAGAAGGGGTTTCCCTTGAGGGAACTCCGACTTGAACTCCACCCCGAAGTCCGACCTTTTTCTTTTTATTTCCTGCTAAAAAGTTTGGAACGGACGCTTAAAACGCTTGTGCTTATCTTCCATCCGGAGTATGATACCCAGGACTTTGAAGACTTCCCTACGCTCCTTAACTTGGAGTATCTTTCCATGCATTATTTCTGCGGCCCTGTCGACACCATTGTTAAGTTCCTGCCGACGCTTAAGACGCTGCTGCTTAATGACTCTTATGTCATGGACAGTTCGCTGGTCGCCTTGGCCCTTCTTGGACGTCAGGAGAGGGAGGATGAGGAGGGGGAAGGGGACATGGACGATGACGATGACGAAGACGAAGACGAAAGACAGGTCCTTCCCCGGGTAGTTCCTTGCCCTCCGAGGAACCAGGTGGAGGAACTTGTTCTGGAAGGGAGGACGTATAATCCGCAGGGTCAGATGAGGATTTTGACGAGGATCTTCCCGGAATTGAAGCGTCTGCGGGTTCAGAACGTGGATGATGAGATGCTAAGGGTTATCTTTGCGGGGATGGGGAATCTGGAGGAGTTGGTTGCAGATGGGAAGTTTACGGATGCGGGCATTTCGGGAATACCCTTGGAAGTTTGTAGGGAGATTTATGAAGTTCCGGATGTGGACCGGGTCAGGGTATTCCCTTACATTGGAGCTTTACAGAGTAAGCTTTATCCGTTTCTAACATTGCAAGGGCAATTCTGCCTGTTAAGCAAGCGTCTAGGAGAGCTTTGTAAGCATTTAGGTGGAAATTAGTTTGTCGAGTTATTATTTATGTATTCCGTAGATATTCAGGTAGAGGAAGGAGGATAAAGAAAAAGCAATTGGCGAACGCATAAATGAAAAAGAGATGTATGCAAATTAAAATGCGTTTTGTGTTTAATTTTTGTTTAGAATTACGCCGGTTGTCGCTAAGTTCTTGGAGCATAAGTTACCTCTCGGTCCTTCTGGGAGTTAATGACTGCAAGGCCCTAAAGACCAAACGGATTTCATCCCCTCAGGTAACCCACTACACCCTCCTAATATCCAAATTAAAAGGTCCAACTATACAACAAGAACGTTAATTAATTATAATAACCCCTTCATATGTTATTACAGATTGCTCCTGTCCGAAACTAACGGATCTTTAAGGATTAGCATACAGAAGAGTGTAGAATCTATCATTGAGGAAACGTTTAAGAAGAGTTTGATTTATAAAATAGACGGATTATTCTTATAATTATTACAATAACGATAGAATAAAATAAACTGGAAACAGTCGAGTCTCCTGTTTGTAAAAGTAGCTACAGAATATATATAAATGTTATGTAAATTGTGATTGTGACTCAGTTTACAGAGTTTTTGTATTTTAAAATTGTATAAATAAATATATAGTAGTTCTCTCTGCAAAAATAACGTTTGGTAATTACTAATTACTGTCTGGCATTTATCTCGAAAGTCCATCAACAATAATTTACATTTCTTTCATGCATTATAGACTAACCTAAAATAAAATATAGATGCCCCTCCCTACTAACTAACTAATACGCTCAACCAGAATAAAAATATAGTTCCTGTAAATGCCCCCTTTCCTGCTAAAAGTATTAGAAGAATCCCTTTAAAGAAATAAAACTGTATATGGGGGAGTGTAAAAATAAAATAGGGGGTTACTACTATATCCCTTTAAAAAAGGATTGTTTATTTAAATATTAAATAAGTGACCCGTTTGGAATAAATAGTAGCCCACCTTAGACCCGGCTCTCTATAAACCCTTAAATTAATTGATTATTGTCCGCGGCTACTAGCTGAGATTATAGGGGATATCCTGGGAGTATGGCTGATTGATGTTGGTTGTCAAGTAATAAAAGTTAATTTATACTTCAGACGACGCCGGCAGTTAATCAAAATCATGAAATCAAGTTATTTTTTGTGTAAAAGTTGACAGACTTGTGTAATTAATTCTACTCTTTATAAAATGTTCATCTCTCTCTCTCTTCTACTGGAGGGATTTGCATAATCATCCTCTCCTAATTTATATTTTTAACATCTCTTTTTCCATGTATCAATCTCTCATGTCATTTCAACCATTTTAAGACCCATCAGTCCTTATCCTTTCTAACATTAAGACATTTGATATGGATTAGTAAGCAGTTTCTGCTTATTGGATCAAATTGTGATGACAAATTGCTCACTAAACTCTACACTTTGTACTTGAGTTAATTTACTATTAAATTAATAAAAGTTGGTGCAAGGTTTCATAGATAAAAACCCATGATGTTTAAAGTGAAGATTCCAACAAGATTTGTTCTGAACTGATCAAGGAGCTGTAGGGTTCATTTTAAAACTCATTTCATAGCCTGAAGTTGAAGTTCATACTACTTTATTTATTCAAATGGTCAATTCTTCTATATTCTTCCCGTTTAATAATAATTCCCTTTCCAACAAGTACATATTTCTTATAATAATTATAGCAACGAATACATAATACTTGGCAGAATGGTAAGATGATATTTAGTGGGAGGAAGAAGTAAAAATCTATAACAAGAAGTCTAATAAACAATAACATAACTCTGTTCCTTAAACTCATCCTTGAAGAATACTATTGGGAAGGAATAGGAGAAGGATTTTTTGATTTGGTATGCAAATTGTTCAACTTTATTTTTTGCTACTTTAACCTTCCTCTCAACCTAAAGACGGGGATGGTAGGGAGTTAGTATTACATTTAACGTTAAATGTATATCAAATATCATCATATAAATACCCAGAACTCAAACTGATTTTAACACGCAGTAGATTTAATTGACATTTCATTTCATTTCCATTACATAGAATTGTTATGTAAGTATTAGTAGAAGAAGTAGTGGTAGTAGTAGTAGTAGTTGTAGTAGTAGTAGTAGTAGTAGTAGTAGTAGTAGTAGTAGTTGTAGTAGTAAGTAGTAGTAGTTGTTGTAGTAGTAGTAGTAGTAGTAGAAGTAGTAGTAGTTGTAGTAGTAGTAGTAGTAGTAGTAGTAGTAGTAGTAGTAGTAGTAATAGTAGTTGGAGATGTATGCAAAAATGGATGTAATTCCCGATTGCCAAACCCTAAAAAAGAGACCAATGGAAAGGATGGATAAAATAATCCAGTCTCTGACTCAATTCCTATGCATTGTGTATTCCGAAGTATAAGTTGACTATAAAACAGTTAATGGGTTGATCAATGATCGTACAATAATAAATGTGCATGGTTGGGTCGATTAAAAATGTCTAATGGGACTAAAGTATATAGAAAGCTGATTTAATATTTGATTCCTCCCTTCCTTAAATACATAATTTGTGGATTGACATGGACATAGTCCCGTACTACTACTACTACTACTGCTAGATGATAAGGTGGACCGTGACCGTGACGAATAACCTGCTACGCTACAACAACTACACCGTATAAAGTACAATTACTGGATCCGTTCTAGCCCAAATAATCAACTAAAAATTGCATATTTTAATTAAAACTAAATACATTTCCCCTTTAAAGTTCGCATCCGCTTTTAGATTTGGAAATATTAATCATAGCTCAGGTTAAAAGTTTCAGTTTTGGGAACTTTGCCAAGTTCCCCTTCTGTATTAATAGTTCTCCCTTCTTATGAATGATGTGCCAACGTGGTAAACAAGCCTAGTTTAGGTAATAGAGACCCGGAGACAGCTTTCATGTTCTTGTGGAGTTTATTGGTGTATTTATATGGGACTTTTACAGTATGCTACTTACAACTATACACTAAAAACGGTTGATAATTATCAGTTTTTAGCAGTTGCATGTGAGTAGTTCATCAGTCTATGCGTTTTTCTACCAGAGTACTATAGTATTCCTGTCCATTAGAAGAGAGTATAGAAGGTAGAGGAGGATTGACATTGTGAAATGAAACCTTCTACTATTCCTCTGTATTCTCTGTAGCAGTAGTAGTAGCTAAAAGCTAAGTAAATGGATAATAACTGGGTCTGGTCTAGTAGCATAAATTCCTTGGGATTCATAAGTTCCTAAAAGGAGTAGGTTGAAGACATAGATAGTTAGATACTCAGACTTCCAGTTGTGGAAAAAAATACCGGTCTCTTTCCATATTATTTCCCACTATATCCATCCAACTACCCGGAGGAGGTCTGCTACTTACTACCCGGTAAGTATTTCCAGAGGTAGGTAGGTATCTAACTGGATAGGAGGAAGATTGATAGATAGCGGGTAGACTTTCACCACTTTCTCCGATTCGGTTCGGTGGAGAAAGTGGGCTTTTTCAAAACACCAACTTGCCCAAAAGGGTCAATTAATAAATGGGGGGCTATACATACCTGTACTATTGGTGGCTTTAACTGCAGTAGCAAGTAGAAAGTAGGCACTAAATGGTCAATTTATTAGAGGAGAGACTACGGCGTTTGAAGAAAGTGGTCAGAATGATTTCCGAATAATTGTAAAGGAAATAAATAAATAAATAATAAAAAATCCCATATTATTTGGTGAAATGTTTCCTAAAAGTGACATCAGACTGTAGAAGGAAGGAAGGCAGTTGTGGGTGAAGAATATAAATAGGTGAAATAATAAATAATATTACTTTTTTAATTTAGAGATAATTAATTGGAGGAAGGAAGCTAGTTTAACTTTTTCTAATTAAAAGTGTTTAATTGGGGTTTTTATACTGGAAGATGAGCAAGAGATCCCATGACGAACTGACTCATTATTATTGCAATAAATACTGCAATAAAACAGGGGTTTTTCTGATCCATAGGAATCAGCATCAATCGTTCGTATTAATTACACTCAATTACCTTTTACATTTACGTTATTTAAGGAGGAAACTAACCTATGCTGGACTAACTTACCTCCGTCAATACCAATAATATTGTAATAAATGGGTGATTAATGGTGTGTAAAGTTCAAGGATCAATCTAAAAAACTCGAATGTCATTCTCAAATCGTGATTCTCATTAAAAGTCCAGACTTTACTTAGCACATTTTACGGCAGACGTAACGTAGGTTTTGTATAGAATTAAATTAATATTATGTGGTGGTCCAGCAGAAACCCACCCAGGTCTTACAAAATATAATGTACGTTTTCCAGAGTAGAAGTACAGAAAATAATCCGTTTTATGACAAAACTCTCACCATTATTTACAGCTTTATATGCTGATTTTGCTTTTGTATATAAAAAAAAGTATGGAATAGGGTACCGTATCCTCGAATAGGGGCCCGGGCTTCTGTTTTTAATGGTGAAATTTAACATAACGATTAAATGGGGCTTATGGGGTTATTAGTTTTAATTACGGGGGGGGCCGCTATTTGAAAGGGGTTACTTACTATTCTAGGAGGGTCTCTATTCCAGAAAATACGGTATACTATTTAAACTGTGAGTGAAAGAATGTTTAGTAATTTTTATAATTTATCTAATATTCTGGGTTTTAAAATTAAGGGACATTAATGGGATTACTTTTGTTTATCTTTTACAATTCAATCGATGCATCATAAAAATGGCTACTGTACTTGTGTATTTAATTCCTCCACCTTAAAAGTCAAATAATTCCTCCAACAAACTTTACATTGGGCTCTATCCCTACTATAATTCCTCAGGGTAATTAATACCTGAACTAATGGATTAATTAGCCGAGTAAAAAGTATATTATGGGGTGTGTGGTTGGTATGTTTTGCTTTGAGCTGCCACTTATTGCATCATTGGAGGAATCTCTTGTGATGCAATACTTTATTATCCCCTTTATGAAGCTTATCTGCCATTTATGGGTTATCTATATGTAATTTTTAGGATGCCGTAGTCATTAGCTGATAACCCACCTTTAGGATGTATTCCTCATTTACAATATCTACGTCAAATCCCATTCATCTCCATTTCTTGAATCAACCAACTGAAGTTATAGTTAGTAGGGTTGGTAGGGATTCAAGTATTTAAAAATGCTCTTATCCTTACCTGCTCTAACCAGAGATTAGGAAGAAGATTAGCAAAATATCAATTAACTTTAGACAGATCATCCTAAATTCCTCAGGTATTTAGAGATATTTAAATAGAATCAAGCCGTAAGTCTGTGCGTCATTCATCCCTTTCGTTGAAACTAGATTAGAACGTTTATTGACCACATACAATTAGCCATTTAGCCCGTAAAGATAAGGGATAGTCAGAACTGTTTGTTTGGGAAATGAAGGGTTAAAATAATCAGATCCTCGCCAAATAAAATAGTTAGTTAATGCGATCAATTATCTTTTGAAGTCTCTAGCTTAAGCAGAGCTCAACTTTAGGGATATTTTGTAAGTAATAAATACAAGGGACTCCGTAGATGCTAAGTTTAGTTCAAGTAACCAAGCAGCTCTAAAAAAAGCTCATGTTTTACTGATTTTAATTACAGAATACGTTGAAAGTTTGGGATTAACTTGGATATCAAAACGGGATAGGTAAAAGTATTGGGAATAAATCGGAAAGTTCTTAAAATGGCAGCCACACCCGGCGTCCCCGAAGAGGTTGTGACCCGTCTAGAAGAGCTTGTCTTATCCGACGACACGCTTCGTCAAGTTATGGACGTCCTGGATAAGGAAATCCGCCTAGGTCTTGGGAAGGTCACCAATGCCTCGGCCAAGATAAAGTGTTTCCCGACGTACGTGCGTGAGTTGCCTAATGGAAAGGAGACGGGTAAGTTCCTGGCCCTTGACCTGGGAGGGACAAACTTCCGGGTTCTGCTT
>JAQFZX010003187.1:0-13744 GCA_034682405.1 Hydroisotoma schaefferi | reverse complement strand
AAAAGACGTAAGGCCAACGGATATTTTGACCTTTTTAACTTTATAAATCAAACTGGTAGATCTTTTTCTGCTGTTTACCCGTTTTTCTGGCTTGTCAAAGGTCTAAGTTAAAAAAATATGACTAATAATGCATTGATATTTGTTTGTTTATCAAAAAAGCACCTCCTGCCCCTGTACAAGAAAGAAGTAAGGATGGAATTCAACAATTGGGAGATATTCAGATTCGCCACGTTTGTAAAAAAAATAGTTGTAAATGTTTGTTTTGGTATGGGTAGGTCCGGCGGATTGTACGGGAACTAAGACGATGGGCTTTTGCCAAACAAAGGAAATTTCGGGATGGTATTATGACCAGACCTTTCAGATGTGCATGGAGTTTAAAGCTCAAGCATGTAAAGCCGGGAACAACTTTTTTGAGACGTTTCTCGAATGCAAAAACCTTTGCCGTAAGTATTTTATAATTATTTCCTAATTAATGTAGTCTAACTTCAGGTGGAGTTGGGAAACTGTACAGGGTGGCCCGAAATGATGTGCTGTGTTACCATAGTTACGGCCATACTTTAGCTAGTAATGCTAACAGTACATCATTTCGGGCCACCCTGTATGTGCTCTGTTTATCGTGGGACATTTGGGGTAAAATATTACATTGGAGATTGTGACGTATCTATTGCACCACAGTAGTATCTTCCGTGCAACTGTAGTTACCACAGTTGTATCTTCAGTCCAACTGTAGTAGCACAGTTGTATCTTCAGTCCATGTCCAACTGTAGTTACCACAGTTGTATCTTCAGTCCAACTAACCATTTATCCAGTTTACTTGATTGAAAAATGATAATTAAAAAAGATGTGGCTGGGTTTAAGGGGATTAAGTATTGTGTGTTTATCCATCTCATGTTCAGTTTATTATCCACTTTATAAATCATCTCTTTCTGCTGTATTTACACCTTTTTCATAATTTTCAAAGGTCTAAATTAAAAAATGTTTGTGTTAATCCAAAGCTCGTGCTCGTCCTCAAAATAGTGGTAGGGTCAGGATGCATGGTAAGGGTGGAATTCACTGATTATTTACTATTTATCTTGTTTGCTTCATTAAAAAAAGTACGGTATTTCCCGTTTTAATTCCTCCACTGGAATAATTACCCCTCTGGTTTAATTCCCCCTACCTTTCCATGGTATAAGTCCTATCTTGTCCATGTTAATGGAATTTCTAATTTTCCCTTCGAAGTAATAAAGCCCCGGGGTTAATTAAAGCAGGAAATACGGTAATTAACGAATATGAAGGTGGTTTTAACGGATTATTGTTTGTTTGTTAACCTCATTCTAGATGATGTGTCGCCCCCAGGTGAGGCTGTAATTTAATTAATAGATGTAACTTATAATGTTTAATTTTAAGGATTCGAGTACAATTATTAATTCCTTTGTTTATTGGGCTGGAATAGGGAGAAATTCGATGAAAGGACCATGGTTGTGTGACGTGGTTGATAGTGAGATGGTTTGCAAGCGACAGGGTACGTTAAGCTCCAACAAATATATACATTTCTTGGTTATAATTGTCGTGAAAGTTTATTTTGTGTCGTTTATTTTTTGCAGGAGCTATGGGCCGTAAGTCTTTATTTACTTCAGATCCAACTGCTACTTTGTTACGGTTACGGTAGTTTTGATCAGAAGAACGGGAGTTGTTTGGACTTTAAGAGCATCTAATCCCTTTTTTTTCAATTTTGAATCTTCATTTGACCGAAAGTAAAACTACCCTTTAGCCTCGTCCATATGCCGCGGCCTATGTGTGCAAAGAAAGCATGTTTAATGTGGGAGAGATGCCCCTTTTAACGTGTAAAGGATGGGCGTGCGGTGTAATTTACGAGGTCGGTGTATGGGCGAGGATTTAGGGTGATGTTTTTGGTGAAGGATAGATATTACTTTGTAGTTTGGGTGATAAACGTGTTAAAATGTGTGTATTAATTTGGTAAATTAATTCATGGAACGGCAGGAAGGGCTTTTGATGAATATTGTTATAGATTACAGTTTTTTATTACGTTTTAAATGAATTCGATCCAGGATCAATTGGACGACCTGGTGGCGGACCTGGGACCGTCCCTGGATGCGGAGGTGGGATAGTTTAGTTTTAATAGCTAATTTGTTACTAATATTATCTTAAACTTGGTCACTAATTAACAGGGTAAAATATTTGTGAATTTAATAATAGGTGGTAGAATTCAGCCAGGATGCATTAAGTGGGGTGAGGACTGGATCTTAGCATATAACTTTATTTAATAAAGATAAGTTAGTAGTTGTAGTTGTGTTGGGTATAATTGTGGCTAATTTTGTGTGGTTTATTTCCAGAAAAACCCGGTGGCCGTAAGTACATTTACTTAAGATCCAACTGTCTTCTTCATTTAGGGGTTTTGGGTTCGGTTTTGGACTTTAGTACTTCCAAATTTATTTTAAAGTAACTAAAAGTTGTAGTTTTGCTTCATGGAACGTAAGTAAGAAGTTCTAACCCGTCCTTTGTGATCTTCCTGGGGCTTTAAACGGCATTTTAAACTATTTGAAGGGATTATATTAATATTTAATGAAATAATAGGATCCATAGGACGACCTCCACCATTTGTTGGAGAAGGAGATAGAAGAGGAGGTATGTCTTTAATTAAATAATTTAAAACTATAAAGGATTTGATAACCATTTGTATTCTGTTGCACTAGGAAAACGACCTGATGGAAGGGCTGCTGGTGGTAATTAATTATCAAATACTTTTATTACATTTCTTAGATCGGGGTTGATTATTAGAAGTCTGGAAGCTTTTTTTACACTTTTTGTAACTAAGTTTTGTAGCCCTAACGTTATTCCTACTCTTGGGATACAATTTTAGTATAATATTTTACAAAAAAGCCCAACTTTTGCAATAGAAGAGGGCAAAAGAGAGGTGGTAGGGATTGTTTGTACTCATGTAATATGTGGGAAGTCCCACGGGGTTTTGAGGGGTCGGGATAGTCAGTTATTTTTAATATTTTGATGTCTTTAAAATATTTGTCTTGTCATGTGATTTTAACAGGTCCAAAAAAGGTTACAAAAAGACCAACGATAGGAAATGAATTTTTGGGAAAATGAGCCAAAGGAGGAAAGGAGGACCCAATTCTTTAATAAATATTGTTCATTTCTAAATAAATCTTCAGAAATAAATTGATAAAATGGATATACTTTCTCTTTACAGTTTTGATTGTAATAATTTATTTTAAAATCATTCGGATTAAGAGATAGTCTTTGTTGGATTGCATTTTATTTTAAATGTTAAAAAGGTGGACGGGGGGAAGAGGGGGTTTTGACCTATTCTGGTGGTTTTAGAAATTGGGACGTTGTATCTACTTTGAGGATCTTTTGAAATAATAAATGGGGTTTTGAACTTAAATATTGTGTTGGATTTATTTTGCAACTTTCATGTTGTTATTGAACTATTATCTTTTGGTGGTTTAAAAATGCTGTCAAATTCATGCATATAGCCTTTTAGAGCATAGTGGGTACGGGTACCCACGAGTGGGTACCCGTGGGTACAAAAACATTAAAGGATAGGGAGGGGTTGGGGTAGGCGGAGCCTGTTTAACCCTGTAAAGGATAGGGCATTTCTAAAATTTTAGTGGGTACACATTAAGAAACCAGTGGGTACAATGTACCCTTGTACCCACGCTGGTTGCGCCTATGTTTTAGAGGCATGACTGAAGCAACGTTTATATTTCTTAGTTTAATTAAGGTGAAACACTATAGGTAATCCATTTACTTTGAATGTTTTTGGCCTGAATATTATTCAGATTGTGCACAGTAAATTATTGTATTATTTGTTTTAAAAAATGGAAGGATAATTTGACAATTAAAATTGTCTTTCTATTTCTGAACTAGGTTTTGCAATATATATATATATATATATGTATCCATTGGGGAATTATGAGTAGAAATATTATCTTAAAAAAAGGTCAAAGTTATTTTGGGTTGAAAGAATAAGAACCCGGCCGGTAATTAACTCCCCAGGAGAGTAAATTCCTGAAATATGGTACTTGGAAAGGTGGATATCAGACGAGAGGTCGATAGAGATGAAGGACTTTAATTTGTCGGTCAAAAGAGAGGAGTACAGTAGGCAAAACCAAAGGGGCACAGTTTTATTGTAAGCCCTGTAATTTTAGAAAGTCCTAACCCTGTACATGAAGGGTAGGGTTCATTGGAAATGTGTGTAGGCTGCCGCTGCAGGAAGGTAGGAGGAAGATTGGAAATATGCCTAGGCTGCAGCAAGGGACGGGTAGGATTTAAAATATGCCTAGGCTGCAGCAAGCGACGGGTATGATTGAAAATATGCCTAGACTGCAGCAAGCGACGGGTAGGATTGGAAATGTGTGTAGGCTGCTGGAAGGTAGGGGGAGGATTGGAAATGTGTGTAGGCTCCAGGAAAGGGGGAGGGAGGATTTAGGCTGTATGAAGGGAGGGGAGGATTGGAAATATGCCTAGGCTGCAGCAAGCGACGGGTAGGATGGGAAAGGTGTGTAGGCTGCAGGAGGACGGGAGGGGAGGATTGCAAATATGCATAGGCTACGGGAAGGGACGGGTATAATTAGAAATGTGTGTAGGCTGCAGCAAGGGACAGGTATGAGTGGAAATATGTGTAGGCTGCAGAAAGGTAGGGGGAGGATTGGAAATTCGTGTTGGCCGCAGAAAGAGTAGGGTCAGTAGGGTGGCTACCAGAGTGAATTAGTATAAAGTATGTCGCTAACTCATTATAGTTTACAATTTAACAATGGAGAGTAATTTATCTTCAAGGAGACTTAAATCCATTAAATTTAGAATAACAATGTTTAACATTCCTCACTTACAATTGTTTCAAACTGATTGGAAATAATGTAGCATTTGCAAAAGTGAACCTCCAACTGGATTAAATAGTTTCACACAGCTTCCCTTTAGCAACATAGCAATTCTCAGGGATTAAAGTGTTTAGATAACCGCCCAGTAGGTATTTGGAACGGGAATGAATCTAAATCTAATCTAATCCGCCCTTTCTTTCTAAAGCATGGAAGTCTCGTTTAGAAATGGACAAAGCCCATGGTTCATCATACTCCTACTATTTCTTGGTTGTATTAATGGAGGCTTATCAATATGGAATACGAAGACTAAGGGTGAGTCTAAAGTTTTAGACCAATTCCAACAATCCTCTGTTAGCATTTCTCATCAGAAAAGCGACGTTTGTTTAGAGAATGAAAGGTTAATAAATACCCTAAACCCTCGCACATATGCCGCCCTCGTTAATTGTGCCGCAGCCTATCCTTTAAAAGGGATATCTCTCGCGCGCATGTTGATAATGCTTCAAAAGATCTTTTTTAAGACCATATAAGCCGCGGTATCTGGGCGAGACTTTAAGGTGTGTGTTTTGGATAGGGCGCTGTGTGAAGCAAGCTGACCGCGGTCCCTGCGTCCAATCTCACCCTCGGTGGTATTGGAATATAGAATGGAGACGCTGCGCCATGTTTTCTTACGGTGGATGTAAAGGGAATAGCAACAACTTCAAGACGCTGCAGGACTGCCGAGACGCTTGTCGAGGTAAATAGGGCATTTCTTCATAATAAATTTGTTATCGGTGAACGTTCTTGAAGTTAAGAAGGGTTTGATTAATTGGATGTTCGGTTTTTACGAAGCTGCGGCTACCACTGTACGTCCCACTGACCCTGATTATGACGAAGATGAGGATTATTACGAAGTTGTCGAGGAATATGACACGACGTTAGCGGAAGGGGAGGAGCGGATACCTTCGACCCGCAGGAAGATTGATATAGGTGGAAGGAAAGGGGTGACGACTGCAGGGCCGGTGCAGACGTCCACACCCCCTGACGACGACCCACCCGTCTACTTCCGGATACGAATTATAAAGAGCGGTAGGTAATGCCGGCAAAGTTGGGTAGTTGTTGAAGTATTGTGGTCTGAATTATTTGATTTGACAGACGCTGAGGAAGTGGTTGTAGTTGAAAATAGCACTGGCACGACCATCGGAACTGGTAGTACGGGAAGAACCACGCCTGATGCTGGGATATCTAACATTTCTGCATCTAACGCCGCTGCGTCCAGTACCACTGTTTCTACTAACACTGCATGTGGCGCAGTTGAATTAAACATCGCTACATCTAGTACCACTGCATCCAATAGCACAGTAGAATCAAGTACTGCTACATCAAACAGCACGGTTTCTAGTAAACCCCCCGTATCCACCGTCACTGTGCCAAGCACCGCTGCATTCACCAGTACTGTGCCGATCACTACTGGTTCTACATCAACTGTTTCCACCAACACTGTACCCGTCACAACTGTTTCCATCACCGCTGTACCCCTCACTACTGTTTCCACCAGCGCTGTACCCAGCACAACTGTTTCCACCATCACTGTGTCCAGCACAACTGTTTCCACAGGCTATGTACCCACCACCACAACTGGTTTCAGCAGCACTGCATCCACGAGCACCGCTTCAAGTACAGGCCACAAAAGCCGTTTCGGTAAGGTACATTTAACTCTTGTATTTATACCATTTCCTAACCGTTGAGTGGAAACCTTCATGCAAAAGTAGCTCATAGTCATTAGGTGTATAACTAAATTATTAATATCGCAGAAACCTGTACAAATCAGCCTGACCCAGGACCCTGTAAGTCCCATGTGTCCCGGTGGTACTGGAGTATGAAGTTTAGACGCTGTGCAATGTTCACATACGGAGGATGTGAAGGGAACAGCAACAATTTTGAAAGTCTGCAGGGATGCCGAGAGACATGCTTCGGTTGGGACAATCACACAACAACTTACATTGTCAATTTAATTTAGGCATGTCGATAACATAAAACTCTAATTATTTCTAGCTGTGGGGTCGAGTAGAGGAATCTTTGACCCTGATTATGAAAGCGACCCCGAAACAACTCCCTCTCTAACTTCCGCAACAACCGACACAAGCTTACTGTCAGGAAGGGCAACTCAGTTGAGAAGCCAGGTCAAGCACACACCTACAATGACCGCAGTTCCGGCTAGAATCTCACATAAAAATATGGCACCTTCCAAGGTAAAAACACCCACGCCACACCCCCACCACGGAAACTCTGACGATGAGAAGATCCCCGCTAAGGATCATTCAGGGAAAGGTCCTAAAATTGGGGGTAAACTTAAGAAGAAATCTAAGAAAAAGGGACCCCATGTTGGGCATCACCACACCCACCATAATAATAGCAGAAACCCCACCCACTTACATTCTACGAGGCCCGGTGAGGATATGACGGCCCCTGGAGTTGAAATAAACTATAAAAAAGCCATTGAACTCATGACGCAACGTGTAAACTCTGAGTGGAAGTGTTTCATGACTAGCTCCTCATTTTTGTGTAGGAATCACAGCTCTCATGGTAAGTTCCAAGGGGGAAGGCAATATTAAGATAAGCCTTTATTTTATTATTAAGATAAGACTTTAAACGATCTTGCTTCCATTATCTTTCGGGGTTTAGGTACAACTCCTGTGCCTCTTGGAGATGCGAAGAATATTAATAAAACGCTAGCGGAACGTTCTTCTGCATCGCATGTCAAGGAAATCAAAGATCAAAGAAGCGTAGAAATTACAACTACTGCTTCCGAAGGTGGAGAAAGTACTAGTGGAGGTTCTATAGAAGATTCTAGTGATGCTACAACCGATGATTTTAGCGCATCTTCCGTGGGTAGTAGCGCCACTGAACTTAGCGGGGTTACGACGCGCTCGAAGCGACGAATTGATTCTAGTGTGATAACTAGCGCTTCGTTGGAAAGTCTGAATTACAAAATTCTAGGTCGCTCGTCCAGTGGTGTACAGCGTTGGAGGAACCCTGACAGCAGTTTTGGACAGGGATGGTTTAAATCGGGCTCAAATTGGCCACAGCGCCCTCAAACTGCTTTTAAGCCGGATTACTTTGATGATTACTATTATAGCTGAGTTTTAGGTGGTTTTGGCCCAAATTAAATCACGTTATCGGGATTTATATTTGTAGAAGTGAGCATAAAATAATTAACTGTGCTTCTACACATTTATTGTTTTATTCTAAATTATTAATAAATGAAGGATTTAATTGCTGGACTGGAGGGCTTTACTGGATTTTGTCATTTAATCCAAGTCCTGTTGACTTTATTGGAGTTAATTTAGGGTATGTATTTACGGCTATTGCTTGCACAGCTGGCAAGCTTCACAAGATATCTAGTTGTGGCCAATGTCCAATGATGCAGTTATCCCACTCAATAAGTCTGGGTAAACTCCGGATGCAAAACCGATCAGATCCGGATCAAGCTTCCTGCTCCTAATTTATATTACAAAAGATGATAATAGGTTTCGTAGTGGTTAGTTGTTTGGAGCACGGGCAACTGCAAACGTAAGGATTACTGCAGTATTATTTCATTATCAATCATTGTCGGTAGAAACCTAATGGGTTGGGTTGGTTAATTTAATAATTATTGTTGAGAGTTGCACGAATATTTTATGGGGATCAAGTCCTTGGAAGTACTCGTAGCTGGTTGGATATCGCATTCGGTTCTCAATGTACTGGAAGGATCATCCTGAAATGAATGAACAAGGGTGACGACGACGAGACGAACGGGCATTCAATAAAAAGGTTTAGAATGGAATAAACTTCGCGATTATGAAAAATCATAGCACATTTTGTTGCTCGTCAAAGCACTGCAATAAAAGCCAGTTCAAACGTGTATTCCGTTAAAAAATTGGATGGGAATTGAACGAGGAGTTTAATTTGCCACAAAGAACCAAGCTTATCAGAAAATATTGTAAAGATTAATTTGAATTATGGAAGTTTTAAAAATCGGGATAGGGAAGTTTTAGGGGTACGCACGGGATAATGAAAGTGTAGAAAGCTGGATATGATTATCAGTTCTGGATTTATTTACGCAAATGTCCCAGTCTTTTACGTGACTAAATAACTGGAAAAAATGTGTTTTTTTAGTTTATGCAAACCCCCAATATTTAGTTGGGTTTTGTAGGAAGGCCATTTCCTTTTAGTGTAATGAATGACATTAAATTTTAAAGAGCTTGAACAAAGGTCCCATAAAAAAGTCTATTTTGTTTCAAATCTCCAATAAAATGCATACGGGGCTGGTTTCACAGTTTTTAATAATATCTCTGGAATAAGTTTGCATTCATTTTGTCCTTCGTAAGGGATCTACTCGCCTGCCACTTTTTATCATAACTCACTAAGAAATACTAAGTAAATTGGTTTGAAATGTTCGTAAAAACAAGGTCAGGGAGGGTCCTGGTTCTGCTTCTTTGTTTGCTGGTTCTGACAGAGGTTATCGTGGGTAAGTAACCCCCCCCCCTTTGTTCCATTCCGAGGTCAAGTTTCATGTCATTGACAGTTATATTGGTTTAACAAGAAGGGGACAAGGTAAAAGACCCGGGGGATGGGTCGGATCTACATAAAAGCGGCTACGACGCTCGAGGTATGGGATAAGTTATAAAACTGGTGGTAACCTGTATAATATTTCTGATACTAATCCCCATGCAGAAAAATGCAAAGCTGCTTTGGACCCTGGTCCGTGTAAAGAGGCCATTCCCCGGTGGTACTTTGACCTGAAGGATGGTCCAGTGGGACAATGTAAAACTTATAATTATGGTGGATGTGACGGAAGTGTGAATAATTTCAGGGATAAGGACACCTGTAGTAATGTCTGCAATCGTGAGTCGAGTGGTTTTAAACGTTCGGCCAATTAAACATGTTTTAAACGTAAGTTTGATGCGAGTAAGGTTTAATTTTTACAGCTCCTCCTACAACACCCCAAATAACTAATCCTGACGAGATAAACTCACAAGGTGAGACTGGCGTTTGTCTTGACCTTGACCTTTTTAACGTCCCTTGGATCCATGGATCCTTGGGAAAGTTGGGGATTGATTGATTTGAATATTTAATTGTTGATTAGATGCGTGTTTAAAGCGGAAGGAGGCTGGGCCTTGTACGGGGAATGTAACTTTGTGGCACTGGAAGCGGAAGAGGTGTGAGTCATTTCAATATGGGGGATGTCTTGGAAATGCTAATAGGTTCTTGAGTGAGGCGGACTGCAATACCCGATGTCTTTGTAAGTTTATAATAAGGAAATATTTATTAAGTAAGGTCACGGTAGGATTAGGATTAGGAGGGATGGTAAAGTTAGAGGGGGATTGTGACGATTTGGGTAAGTATTTCTGGTGAAACGGGTCATGAAATGGTCCAGAAAAGGTCAAACTTAGTGGGATGATTTTGAAGCTAAGAATGTGAGTTTGTTTTAATTTTTTCCAGCGTCCCGGATGGGTTCGGAGCCGGCTTAGATTGAGGTGTGGGTGTGGTTGGATCTTTGGAAAAATAAATGATAGAGCTTGCCATATCATCTGTGAGATTTTGGTCGGATTGGAAATAGAGATTGTGGGGATTTGGTGATAATTTTGCAGTTTGATGCTATTATTTGTTGTGTAAATAAATAATTTTGTAGTAAAATGAATTTATTTCCGGATGGATATCCTTCTTATGGGTTTTATTGGCATGAAACTTCAGCAAGTAGGACTCGGAAAGGATTATCTTGTTGCATTTTATGATCTAAAGTCGGTGTCGTTTTTGTTGGACGAGATTTCAAAACTACGGGCATCCTTGACCTTGTGCCCGATCCGCGGAGTGAAGTTGACGTCTTGAAAGTTATTTACTAAAAAAAAAAGGGCTATGAATCCGCCCAATGCATCATGACCAGTAGGTTTCATACCTAGGAGCACTTGAGGCTTGTCAAGTTACATTGGATTGGCGCAACCACTGGGGGGTACGAGGGTGCATTGCATTGTACCCCCTACTTTTCTAATGTACCCCCTCGAATTCCCGAGAAGCCCTATCCTTGACATGTTAAGCAGGCCCCGCTTATCCTTTAATGTTATTTGTACCCCCTGGTACCCTCTCCTGGTTGCGCCTATGTTACACTGGGTAGTAAAAAGAGGGACTTTCCAACTAATTACCCCATAAACCTAAAGGTCGGTGATGAGACGGCCAAGTTGTCCATTTGAAACTTTGTTGTTGGGTCGGGTTAAAAGCTCAGAGACCTTGATGGGTGACTTGGACTGTTGAGAAGGGATAAGATGATGAAAGGGTTATCTTTCGAGTGGAGATAAGCGTGTGGATCATACTGATCTATGGAAATAAATGGAGTAATAATTAAGTATCCCAACGTCCGGTTGAATAAACATTTGATGATAGCATACATATTGTTGTAGAAACTGTAAGGAATACTGTAGAGAGATGGTAAGAATGTGTGGTTATATTATGTACGTCATAAAACAATTCCAATTGTCCTAAACTAGAAACTAGTTCCGCAATTTTTAGAGGAATCTTGTCCTTGGTGATTGTTCAATTTTATTTACACAGTTAGTTGGATGATTTAGCATTTATACTTGTATAATTTGTGGTATTTTGTGGTCTATAAATGATCCATTGAACAATGAGTGATTAAGGGTAGTGATGATCCTAGTTTATATTTGCAGGAGGAATAATAGCATTGCCAAGGCAGGATTTGGTTTTTTTTGACTGGGATGAGCCGATTTGAAATGTATATTATGGAGGTTTAGTTCCAAATTCTGTAATAATAGAAGGAGGAGGACGAAGAAGGTTTTTTTTGGGAAATTGATTGTAGTTTTTAGTCGAGATAATTGGGTATATTTGTCTGTATTTTGGGGGGGGTAATGTTATAGGAATTATTTTTTTAATCAATGAAACGACTGAAGTTCCACTTTTTAGTTTGGGCATTGTGTTTTGTCCATGGGGGCCAATCCCTACTGGATGAGGATGACCCTGGGATTTTGGATCCGCCTTATCCTTTGGGTTTGTTGATTTATTTTTTTTATAAATTATAATCAACCTTTGAGGGACAGTTGGGGTGAGGGATAGATTGGAAGTGGCCCTTGGTGTACGACATTTTGGTCCTTTACTTACGGGGTTTACGGGGTTTAAGGGGTTCACCTCGACGGGAGGGATGTAAGGGGAGTTTAGTAGTAGGAAGCCTGGTGCTTATTTGATTTTTACGGTTAGTAAATTGGACCATTAATTCTTTAAGTAATGCCTCGGAGGATTGTATTTACTTACTCCCCCAACTATTAACTAAATTAGGGGTGGGATAGATGAATAGTTTTTGCATGGAATTCGCATGATAATATTTAATTATATGTTAAACCGGCAGGAGGTGTGAATCTTGATGATGCACAGGTCGGAAGGAACGTTGATGTCGCTCGATATTACGGTATCTTCTTTAAAAACTTTATTTTTTGAACCTTTTTTCAACCACTTTTATAATTGAGCTTTACTGAAGGTGTAGAACCCTAACTGATTCCAATATTCGTGACATCTTGAGGGGATTTACAGTGGAGTTGAGTGTTTAAATTGTAGGTTGAAATGTTTAAATTGTATGTTGAAATGTTAACAGGACGGTCAGAATCTACAACGACACCTAATTCTAATAAATCGGACGTCGTTATTGAACGTAAGTACTTTTATTTCGTAAGGTGCCTGAGCATTTAATAATTTTGAATGATTAATTGTTGGTTTTAAACAGACGAGTCAGCAGAAGACGATCTGGTAACTGGAGTTAATCGTAAGTTATTTGTTGTTCCGTTTTTGGGTATGATAAGCGCATACTCTGGTTATCTTAGAGTTGAAACTAGGACGGTGTTCTGACCTTCAGTGTTCCACTGCATTTCATTATGTCCGATTTAAACCATCTCAGTTCTACATATTTATTACCGTAAAGAGTGTAATGTAGTTGGGGCTCTTGGAACGGGGGTCTCTATTGTACGCGGACTATTACGACGGGATTCTTCATATAACGGGGGTCTCTATTGTACGCGGACTATTACGACGGGATTCTTTATATAACGGGGGTCTCTATTGTACGCGGACTATTACGACAGGGTTATTTATATAACGGGGGTCTCTAATACAGTGTATATCTGTAATACAATTCAAGGTTTTTATGCAACGCTGGTCTTTATTCGTGCGCGGGGTTGAGCACGCTTTAGGGTATTTATTTGGTCAATCGTAGCTCCGACGCAATATGCATTTTAGGATATGCATGTATTTCAAGGAAATGAGGTGGTTTCTTCAATTCTTGAACTGATAATTGAGTTAATCACAGGTAACAAAAAGAGGCGGATCATTCTCTGAATCGAATGGGCGTATTTTGGTTAATATTGAAGGCATTCAGGAAAAGTAATGAGGAGCTGGAATATGAGTGGTGCTACGATTAAGACTTTAATGAAAAACAATTTTCTAGGGGCCTACAAACAGCAGGCAGATATGTCCACAACTACAGGGCCGTCTACAACAACCGGCTCAACAACAACTGGGCCGTCTACAACAACTGGCTCAACAACAACTGGGCCGTCTACAACAACTGGCTCAACAACAACTGGGCCGTCTACAACCACAGGGTCCACTACCACCGGAACAACGACTACAGGGGGAACCGGATCTACTACTACGGGAACAACGACTACGGGGGGAACCGGATCTACTACAACTGGGCCGTCTACAACAACAGGGTCAACGACAACTGGACCGTCCACAACAACAGGCTCCACTACAACTGGGCCTTCCACAACAACAGGGTCTACTACAACTGGACCGTCCACAACGACAGGATCAACTACAACTGGGCCGTCCACAACAACAGGTTCTACCACAACTGGGCCGTCCACAACAACAGGTTCAACAACCACAGG
>JAQFZX010003186.1:0-13749 GCA_034682405.1 Hydroisotoma schaefferi | reverse complement strand
CACTACTAAAACTACAGAATAAGAGCAAAATCTTCTTATGTTTTTAGCAAAGGTCTTCCCACGCTATGCTATTGTAAGAGTGGATTTAACAGCATCGGTGACTCGGTTCGGTTTGTTAGTCTCTATGAAGTTTGGAGCATCTACAACTACAAACCGTTTCTTTGCCATGTGTGACGTGCAGTATTGCAAGATAAGGGATGGAACAGTTTGATAAAAAGTAAATGAAAGCAAGGCAAATCCCAGCAGTGATAACACTAATAAAAACATGGCAAAAGCACTTTTAGCAAGCATATTAGCTATAAAATATAAATAAAAACGAGGAAAGGGTAACGTTGAAGAACATAAGACAAGACAACAGCTCCATTTAAGACAAACTTGTCTATTTTTACTCTACGTACTGAAACTAAACTGAAGGGATTCTGGTCTGGTTTTTTTTATATTTAATTCATTCTCAGAACGAGAGATGCAATTGGCAAATTTCAATGTTGACATTTAGTAGTTTTAGTCTGTCTAGAGATGTACATACAAAAGAAAGACATGGGCTTCGGGCCAATTACAGCAGATGCGAGGAACAAAGTTCATCTAAAGAACTGTCACTACATGTCACATTTACAGAGAACAGACATTGCATTGTAGTCATTTTTCATTAACTTTTTGACAAATATATTGACACCAAAAACACCAATCTTATCCTCGTTGATTTGATGGAATTATGTCTTGTGCTCTGAGAGTTTTTGAGAGTCGCACAGGCTGTATCCACAGGATAGCATACAGTTTAACCTGGACTGACGCTGACCGGCTAATCTTATCCTGGAGAAAGGTACTACAGAATGGTCCATAATTTTAAGGAATATTAAGGTTTAATAAAGTAATAAATCATATATACGCTTAACGCTCATTTGCTTTAAATTCCAAATTATTACTCTGAAACATAACTACATGTCATACCTATTTTAATATTATTAACATGCGACATGCCACCAAAATAATTTCTCGTTAATATTCTGATAATGTTAACTGCTCTCTTCTACACTAAATATAACATTTTGCATAAAGATAATATAAGGATAAAGTCTATGATGTCATCCCATGTAAACGTTAACACTAGGGCATGCATGATCCAGTCATTTTTTTCACCTAAATTTACCTACTCATCTTTGGGTTTGTTATAACATTTTTACCATAGCCTGAGCCTCTGTTCAGAGTTCTATCCTTATGCAAAGCCGGTATATGTTTTTTACCAGCTGAATTAGTCAAAAAAGGTTAAGAGTTTGAGTAGCATAAGTACATTATTCGGAGAACAGATAACTAAGCTAAGCTATCTCTGTGCTCAGCTCACTGTGACTGTCAAACTCCGGAGGAAAAGCCGGATCGATGAATGCATTTAGTACGATGGCTAAAAGCCTAAACGGCCTTGATTATTAAAGGCTTGATTAAAGGTTCTAAATTAATTACCAGATTACGCGAAGTGTAAAACTCATTGCTTGCATACATGCACAGATTTATATTATCATTCATAATATAGCCGTGCCGTATGAATCTATCGGAGGTGAGTTCATTAAGTTTTGTCCATTGCATATTACTCATTACTACGTTAGTTTTAACATGAGTCATTAGGTGATTTCTCCGTAAACTGATATTCTCTAGGGCGTATATTCATGATCTGACAACCTCCAATCTTCGTTAGTATTCTTTGAACGTTCTGATACGATTGTTCCAAGCTCCCTTACCTCTAAAAAGTGGATAGGAAACTGACAATAATTTTGGTAAGCTTGCACATTGTCTCTGTATACATATGCATGCTAATGTGTAATGTATGGCTCTGCCAGAATGCTATAATCCAGTATTATTCTACATTTTAGCAGAAGAAAGTCCAAGACGAGATATTTCATAAAACAGCTTCCTAGAGATATCCCAGTTGTTAAATCCAGGAAAAATGAGTTCCTCATTTCGCACAATTTTGCAGCAAGTGACCCAAGAAAAGCTTGAAGAGCTAAAGTTGCAAAAAGAGCTTATGAACAAGCACTTCCTGCCAGTATTAGAACGCTGCTCAAGCAGCCCAACTAGCAAATGCGGCTCAACCCTTAAACTCCTTTACGACGCTGTAAACACCTCTCCCGTAAAGGACACTTTTGAACCTATTCTAATTGAAAACTTGAAGTACCTTCTGAAAAATTCCCAAGATGATCCATCCCTAGGAGGAAAGCAGTTACTTACTGTATGGATTTCGAGAATAAAACAAGAGATCACCTATGCGTTAAGGAAATGTGAGTATTCCTACCTCTACGGGTCCCTTCTGAGCGAATGGCTGGAACTCGAAGAAAGAAGACAAGGTCCACAGACTGGATTGGACAATTCTAAATTGAAAAAGGATGAAGCTATATCGAAATTTCGGGGGATGATGTTCGTTCCTCCAAGCACGGAGGAATTTGATGGGGAAAAATTTAGTACGTTTCTGGGGCATGAGCTCTTCAATTTCGGAGATGATGTGGACAGCTCAGAAAAGATGGACAAGATTATCAGGGAAACGAAGTCTTGCTTTGATTTCACAGAACGCATAATTTATACCACGGATGTGAAGGCATGTATCCAAGGTTTGAGGTCTGAGGCCCTCTTATCCGAAGATAAGAAAGAAGCTTTGAAGGAGTTGTATGATAATGAAGAAGCTGTTGAAGAGGTTGCAGCCCTTTTAACCTCTCGACTGAGAAATCTTCAGCGGTGGGAGTGGCCCTCGCAATCTCAGACTTGTGAGGTTCGAAGGGGTCTTGCTGGGGAGTACAAGCCATTTATGAATGAGGATATCATCACAGCCCTTTTCCTACAGTATGTTGGGGTCCAGTGGGGTTCCTATTTTAAAAGGCAGTTTTTTAACATCTACCAATCCAAGATGTGGGTTAAGCTGGATTGCACTCCTAGCTCGATTGAAACCCAAAGGCTGGACTTCCACAAAGGGGCCTTCTTGTCATCCCTTCCGGACTCCATGTTTTCACAAGAGAGTAAACATCAAGAGGAATATGCCAAGGTGGAATCACAAATTTCTGAGAATGTTGCTTATATGTGTGATTCACAACCAATGCTGTTCGGTGCCGGTGGTGCACCACCACAGGCATCCATGATGAGGAAGGCAAGGTCAGTCAAAATGTGTGCCCCTGTGGTACCTCTCCCCCCAAAGAAACCAAAATCAGATCTGGATTTTAAACAAGCCTTCTTACACGTCTTATGCACGGAAATCAGACTTCATCAAGCCATTCGAGTAGACAAACCCTTGATCGTTGTGCAAGCGGATCTGGAAACCTTTGGTCCTTCAATTATTCATGATGCTGTGCTAATTGCCTTGAAATACTTAGGAGTTCCTATTGAGTGGCTGGATTTTTTCAAAAAATTCCTCCAACCGTCGTTAAAATTTGAAGAAGGTGATAAGGAGCTGAGGGTCGTTCGAGGAGTTCCAACCTCCCATTCTTTGTCAAACTTCTTCGGAGAAACCCTTTTGTTCCTTCTGGACTTTTCGGTAAATAGGAAATGTAATGGTACTCGTCTCTACAGGATTTCTGATGAATTTTGGTTCTGGGGTCATAATCAAAGTGATGTACTCCGAGCTTGGGAAACGCTGAATATGTTTGGGAAAATGGTCGGACTAAAAATCCAGGAGAACCGAAGTGGTTCCACTGCCGTTCTGTCCGATGAACAGCTAGCGACTGCGTTAGCAGGTCAAGCTCAAGGTCAAGGTCAAGGTCAAGGTCAAGAGAGGAAAGAATCCCCTCTCTTCTACGGACCAGCCCCCCTACCCCAAAGAAATATCCACTGGGGATACTTACAGTTGGCATCATCTGGAACGTTTATAATTGACCAAAAGTCTATAGGGAAATTCCTTTCAGAAATGAAAGAGCTACTCGGGAAATCTGAATGTGTTCTGGAGTGGATTAACATTTTTAACAAGTACTTGGCATTTTTTGTGCGGAATTTTGGGAAATCCGCAGTAGTTTCTGGGAAACAACACCAAGATCAGATTGTTGCAGCGTTGAGGATGATTTACGCTGGGATTTTTGGTCAAGGTGAAGAGGAAAGTCCAGTGGAAACGCTGAAGAAGAAATTTACAAAGATCAAGGACGAGGACATCATAGACGCCTGGGTATATTGGCCTTTAGATCGTGGAGGTCTTGGGCTTATCAATCCCTTCATCGGGATACTCGCACTTCGAGAGGCATTTACTGAAATGGACGAAGATGTGGATTTCAAAAAGTTACCCCTAAAGGACAAATTGTTGTACGAGGAGAAGAAAAAAGAACACGATAAGCTTTACAATGATCCATTTCGTCCCGCACCAATTAGTCAGATTCCAAAGTTACCATCTTGGGAGGATTATCAGGCTTCAAGAGAGACGGAACTTTATCATTGGACTCAAAAGTACTTGCGACTTTTGGAACAAATTGAGCCAAAAACTCCGTCAGTGACGAAAGACTACTATTCACTAGATTCATCCAAGACGGACGAGGAAAGGGTTCTGGATATGTGGCTTTTCAGCTACTATGAGACCCAACTTATTATGCACTTTGGCAATGTCAAGTTTATCAATTCAAAACTTCTACCAATGAGCATGATAAGCAGCATTCAGAAATCAAAAGTACGGCACTAATAATATAGCCAAGCGAAACCAAAGTAAAATGTTTCCAACTGTCACTGTCACTATATCCTAACTCGTTCTGTACAAGAATAGGAATTTTTGATAAATGCACACTATATTACTTAGTAAATTGTTTAAAGCCGTCCAAAGTATTGTGAATTTTTGTCTCTCGAAGATTTAGTATATCCATAAATGGTTTGTTTAACTGTGATTATGTGCTATTATGACCTACTTACTTATGTCCACAGCTTTGGTGTTGTAATGTAATGTCTGGAGCTCCATTTACCGGAATGAGTATTGAGTATACAATTACAAACTGGAAACTGTACACATCGTTTTGTTGAGTATATTCGCTAATAAAAATAATTGATTAATTATTTAAGTATTTCATTTAAAAGTAAATTACAAGTAAGACGATCTTTAATGTTCTCATTCCATCCATTGCAAATTAATTTAGTGGACTCTACATATTCATATCGTTGTTTCATTGTATTTTCAGAACAAAGTTTTACCGTCGCACAGTCACAGTACCTTGGTTTTGTAACCGGAAACCGGAACCGGATGAGTATTATACTTTGGACTTTTGTACCTTTGCATCCAATCAATCCATGAATATAACTTAGTTTCGAAACTGTTCCAAGCTGAATATACTACTTTTTTAGCATGCAAAGCTTGGCATTTTAGGTTTTGGGGGAATGGAAATGAGAGAATTATTGCGATAGGAATGTACGTACATACAGCTAGCGGGGAATGGTACACTTTGTATTTCTTGTTGTGAGTAAACTTCGTCCAGTTATAGGATTGAGATTGAGAATTGAGATTGAGATTGAGATTGAACGGATTGAAGGCTTGTTGCAAAAATAATGTAATTTCTAACTGTAACTGTAAATGCACAGTAAGAACGGAATATATGTACTACTGTAACTTAGAAAAATGATAAACGTTTCAGAAGTAACGCCCAGTCCAGGTCCAAAGCCTGGCCTTTGCGTAATTTGTACAAAATCCCAACAGGAAGTAGGGATAAGTCAAAGTCAATCGTTATCTTTAGCACCAATAAAAGCATCATCCCCATCTCGTTCCCGTACAAAAAATGAATGTCCATCGGGTCCAAAATATATTGCAAAAAACACTGATGAAAATGCCAAACTATTTGAATTTCTCTGCGAATCGCTCAATGTTAACCTGGCAAAGAAAAACGCTTGGGATTTTTCGAAAGAGAACCTCCCTCTGTGCCCATCTTGTATGGAAATGAGTAGCGAACTTATGGAAATTGGGGTCCAGTTGCTAGAATTAGAAATGAGGTTCGAACGGATGGTGGAACGGCTACGGGAGATGGTTATCGAATCAGATGATAAGAACAAGGGGCATGGTCCTATTAGCAGGGTTAGTAGTACGAGAAAGCGTCGGAAAAAAGGGTATGAAGATGGACAACTTGAGCAAAGTTTCGAATTTGAGGACGCGAGGTATTTGCATTTCAGGAGGCAAGTCATAGAGGCTAAAATTCGTGGACGTAGAGGTATTTTAATACGGAGAATAATTGCTATAAAACGCTGCTAAATCACTTAACAAAATGGTTAAACTTTGACACTTTGTAGGCTGTAAAGCGTCAGATCCACCACGTCGGGAGATATTGATGGAAAGAAAGGTCAAACCTGTTAATAAATCTAAATCCAAAGTAGGAACTGGAACTTTGCATCCACCACCACCTTTAATACCTACTGTTGATATCACATCTACTACACGCCGTTCTCAGAGGGTTCAGGCTTTAAACAGTAAAGATAAGCTAAAGAACCCCAATGTAAGCTCATCGATAAGCGCTTAATGATTTGGATAACCCTTCTTTGTAATGAGTTTAAATTTCATGTAGTTTCCCTTCCTCTCCAGCAGACTTTAAGGTCAAAAAGATCAGCGGAGTTAAAAATGGCTGAACCTAAGGTTGAGGTTGAAGACTTTAACTTTAAGGCTAATGTTCACCACAAGACTTCCGGTGATGTTTTATCAGTTTTGTGCAAGGATACTGCTCCTGTACCCCTTAAAAATTATATACTTAAGAAAAAACAGATTGACGAATCCAAATTCGAAAAGACGAAGAACTGGGATAAGCAGCCTTCAATCAGCGTCGTTTTACAGCCAGCAGAAGTAACAGAAAGTAGGGAAGAATTGATTTCTAAAAACGATGGTACGGAAGGCATGGAAAGTAGTGACGATTCTGATTCAGAAGGGTATTTATTATCTAAAACATAAGTTTATATTCTAAAATCCTTCAAAATAGAAATAAAGGAAGGTTAATCTCTAGGCCAAAGGCGCAACCTCAACTTACTGAGACTAGAAGTCGTAATAGACATTGGAAAGCGGATAAGAGAACTGGAAAAATTTTGTTCGAAGATATTGAAGTTATTCCAGTAACAAATGGGTTCAAATGCTCGAAATGTGATTTAATCATAACTGGAGATCATTCTTCAAAAAATAAACAGCGAATGAAAAGTCACCTAATGCTAAAACACATAGGTATGGACAATTTGCATGAACAATATCTAAATCTAAAATATCAAGAAAACGCTTTGTAATCTATAAATCCTCATAACCTTTTGTTCGAAACAGAGAGGTTTATCTGCTTAATTTGTGATAAAGTAGCAGCCAACAAAAAATACTTGGATTTCCATGTAAAAACAGTACACGAGAAGTCAGTAGTTGTCCTTTGTACTGTTTGTGAAAAACCGTTTACTTCAAAAAACGCAATGAAAAGACACGCTTGGAACCACCAAAATGACGAAGAAAAGAAACTAGCCATCGCTGCAGGAAAGAAGCGTCAAGTGGACAATAAGAACCACGCCCTTGTCGAATGCGGACAATGTGGGAAAAAGGTACCCTTTATACCCTTAAATCTCTTGTTAATTTATTTTTGTAGGCTCGGAAGTCCATGGCATGTCTATTATATTTCTGATACAGTGTAAAGGACCGTATAATCTTAAGCGCCATGAAGAAACGCACATGGACCAATCTGCAAGAATAAAACACATGTGCCAAATATGTGGGGCCCTTTATAGTGCACCGGAAACCCTTCGAAGTCATATTAAATTGGCTCATGAAAACAACAGCATGTTGCAATGGCTTCAATGTCCTCACTGCCCTAAAAAGTTTCCACAGCCTGGAAGACTTGACGTAAGAGATTTATTAATTCCCTTTTTTAATCAGGTTTTAGACCCATGAACGTCTAATTTAAATGAGCTATACTTTCAGAAACATATGCGAAGTCATACCGGGGATAAGCCTTTCATTTGTTCGGAATGTGGTAAAGCCTTCAGCCAGCAGACGTTACTAAAAGTACATATGTTGAAACACAAGAATATGCGCCCTCATAAATGTGAACATTGTGAAATGTCATTTTATCGTCGCTACCACTTGCAAAGGCACACCCAAGTCTATCACGAAAGCCTTAATCCGCCTAGTAAAAAACAATCTTATCGAAGTGAAAATGGAACTAGGAAATTATCCCTAAAGCGAAGTAAGAAAAAAGACATTAAAGTAGTCCCACCAGAACCCACACCCACACCCACACCTACTACAACTACTACTACTACTACTACTGCTGTGATAGAAATCGCTCGGGACCTTGGAGTAATTATTCAAAACCCTCATGAAGAAGAGACTGGTAGTCAAACGCTGGATACCCATCAGCTTGTCACACTCGTTGAAACAGGACCTACTGACGCTACAGGAGTGGAACCTATGCAGCATTTTAGTTTTACTAGCAGCACCTCATGCCCTTATCCCTTCAGCTATACCTTTAATACGACTACCACTACAACTAATGAAAGTCACGAATAAAAAGTACATGTTCACCTTGCAGTTTTTATCTTTACCATTATTCATTTGCGAATGTACTAAACGTAAGCTATTAGCTATAACATCTAATGCATGCCAAAACAAGACTTATAAAAAAATCTGAATCTGTGGAAAAGGTCCTAGAAATTCTAGAATTTAGAATGCGAAGCTAGATAAGTATCCCAGAAATCCTTTGTATCACTTTGTCTATGACCAAGTAGTACCCCTCAGGTATGCGTACCGTGGAACGCCCAACCGCGTGTCTCGGGTTCCAGGAGTACTTACTTAGCATTAAAGGATAGTGAGGGGTGTGGCTGCCTGATAAGCATGTAAATGATAGGGCCTTTCAGGAATTCCAGGGGGGTACATTGAAAAACTAGGAGGTACAATGTACCCTCGTACCCCAGTGGTTGAGCCTATGCATGTCTATGTCCCCGTAAATCACTTTCCTACAAATGGGACCACCGAAACAATAATTATAATTACTCCGGGGAGTTATTCCCCAAAATACGGTAGATTGAATCCGAAGAAGTCTGGAAGTGAAGTCCAAAAGTGTTCATCAAAAGTTGTAAGGAAGACTAAATCCTGTCCGACCATCTTCCTTTAGAGTTATTGGATGTAACTGACTGAGCGGAGTATTCCGAGTTGGATAAAGTTGGCCACGCCGTTCCATCACACAAGTTGGATTTTGGAAGATAAGCGAACGGATTACCTTTCTTCATCAAAATGGTAAGTGTTTTTTACGATAACCTATTTCTAAAACACTTTGATAAGGTGCTTATCTTAACTGGGAGCTTTTTGGAGCGGTTTGTAGCGAAACTGTGCGCTCAAGATGCGCTACGAAAGAATGTATTGAAATCATTATAAAAATTCGATAAAAAAAGTAAAAAGAATGGTTGAATTTAGTATTAAATTTAGTAACTATTAACGGGTAATTGGTCGATTATTAATTGTAATTAGCTGTGATATTAATTGATGGAAAGGTAGGGAAACTATCAAATGAAAGGTCAAACAAATCGAAGGATGAAGGAACACGACTGAATGATTTCTTTTTTTGAATCTGTAGGTGAATATTCCGAAGCAAAGGAAGACCTTTTGCAAAAAGTGCAAGCATCATAAGCTGCATAAGGTAACTCAATACAAAAAATCCAAGGAAAGGTCAGCCTCCCAAGGAAGAAGACGTTATGACCGTAAACAGCAAGGTTTTGGAGGTCAGACTAAGCCTATTTTCCGAAAGAAGGTATGTCAATTGAGCATATGGAGCATTTATTCTTCTAAATATGATAAATATGACGGTAGTGTTATAAATAATGGGTTTAAATTATTAATTGTAGGCTAAGACAACAAAGAAGATCGTGTTGAGGATGGAATGCACCGAGTGCAAATACAGACAACAAATGCCCCTTAAGAGATGCAAGCATTTCGAATTGGGAGGAGACAAAAAACGCAAGGTATTTGCCGTCTTAATAAATGTTTTCAATTTCTAGAACTCTAGAAGTAATTTTATGCATTGGATTGGTGAGTCTAATCGTGATAATTTTTTTTATTTTTAGGGACAAATGATTCAGTTTTAAATGTATCACTGCTTCACTGTTACATACGGATTTCCTTGTTCTTTTAATGTCGATTAAAAATTTGATACACAAATCATAAAACGGTAGGATATAGGACATTTAATTTTAATCTTTGTCAAAGAGCTCTTCAACATCTGAAGCTATGGGTGATTTTCTGGCTCGTTTTGGTACCAAGACTTTTATGAAGACCTCCCCATTAGGCATTACTTTAACGATAGAAGCATTTAATGTCCTACCTTCGATTGCCAGTGGCATCGGGTCTCGAGACTGCGACACAATTTGCGAATGAATGTTCGGTTGTACTACTGTGGCTGTGGCTGAATCATTGGCTCCTAGGGGTTGTTGGAGTTTGAGCTTTTTTGGTTTCCGTATGTAAATAGTTCCATCTTGAGCTGTCCTGATCATATCCTTTGTAATGTCCTCGAACCCTGGTATTGATACGACGGGATCATTGAAGGTTTCTGATGGCTGTTCTGAATTGACGTGTTCTAGTTGTACTGGTTTCTCTAAAGCTTGAGGCTTTGGCTGCATCTGTAGATGCATGGGATAGGGATGTTCTTTAGGAAATCTGCTCCTGTAGCTATTAGTTAGGATGTCTAAATAGTCTATTTCCTCTGACAGAGTCCTTTCTTTATTTTGATTGTCAGCGTGACTTAGTTTGCCAGGTTGGGTTTTAATTTTAAATATGTCTGTTTCAAACTGACAGTAGGCTCCTCGGTACCCTTCAGGGCAGATACAAATTCCAGAATGCTCAAAGCTCTCACAGCTTCCTCCATTCTGACAAGGAGAACTGTAGCACATGTCTTTGTACTCGCAAAATATCCCAATAAACCCTTCCCGACATTCACATCCGTAGGCTTCTTCGTCCAACAGGATGCACCGCCCTCCATTTTGACACCGAGGTTTCATATCCACGTCTTTGTCAGTGTTGTGGCAGTGGTCAAAGTCAGGCGAAAAGATGATCTTACCATCAGAAGGAAACTTCCGGCTAAGAATTTCCGCAACAATAGGAGAGTTGGTGGAATCGTCAATAATTTCGCAATAAGTACCTGTGAACCTTGGGGGACAGGTGCATACTCCCGAATCTTCAAAGCTTTGACAAGTCCCTCCATTGAAACATGGAGATTTGGAGCAGGCGTTTAAAAATTCGCAGAAGTCTCCCGTATATTCGTTTGAACATTGACATTCGACCTTCTTATCGTTGACCCTTATGCAGGTACCACCATTAACGCAGCGCTGCTCCTTACCCTCATGTAGGTTGCAAAGATCTGTTCTTTGAGAGCCGATGGATTTCTTAGCTCTTTCTTGGTCAGATTGAGCTACAAATTGAAGCAAGTCGTCTAGTCTAGATTTATGAGCAGGCTTTTCCACTATTTCGCAATAAAGTCCAGTCGTTCCAATAGGACAGTTGCATACCGCTGCTCCATCAAACGCTTCACAAACACCGTTGTTTTTACAAGGAATATCATAGCAGGGATCCGGAAATTGACAAAACTCTCCAGTGAATCTCCGACTGCATTCACATTCAAATGAAAGCTCGTCTAGAAGTAAGCATTTCCCATTATTTTTGCAAGGAAGAGTTCCATTACTGTCTTTTCTATAACACGGATGCGTCGTTGAAGTCTCCGGAGTGGGTGTGGTTGAAGTTGAAGTTGACATCTGGGTTGTTAGTAATGTCGTAGAAACCTCCTCCTGCAAAGTCTCTGGAACCGTACTTGTGGAAATCTGATTAATATTTTGTCGACCATTCCCTAGTCGCGATTTACGTAACAAAATAGTCTGGTCGTCAATATCCTCACAATAAGCTCCGGTGAAGCCTATGGGACAGTCACAAACTCCCGAGTCTTCGAAGGAGGTACAAGTCGCTCCGTTTTTGCATGGGGAATTCGCACAAGCGTTAGCAAATTGGCAAAAGCTTCCCGTATACTCTTTGGGACAGTCACATTCATAGGAATTGTTCCTCAAAAGGCTGCATGCTCCACCGTTAAGACAAAACTTGTCTTTGATCTCAGTGGATCTTTGACCGGTACATGGATCCTTGGTGGCTTTCGCTTTTAATCTAGATTTTAAAAAAACGACGAATAGTTCGCATTCGCACTTTATTTCGAGTATACGCTAAAACGAATCTGTTACGAACGTTAAAGTACCTACTGTTGGCTTTTGACTCTTCTGGCCTAAATCGGTTGATCCCGAACCTTCGATAAGGATCATTTGGAATGGTGTCTTCTTCACAGTAAACCCCTTTAAATCCGTAGAGACAGTTGCAAACTCCAGAGTCCTCGATACTCTGACATGTTCCACCGTTCAGACACGGAGAGCTGAAACAAGCGTTTTTGAACTCACAAACCTCTCCCGTAAACTGGTCAGGACAATAGCAGTCGAAAGATCGGTTATCGATCCCAAGACACTTTCCCCCATTGAGACATGGCGACTGGATTACAACTTTGTGTTCAACTGCAACCAGGATTTTACATGGGTCTCTTTCCCCAACTTCCGCAGATTCTGACGGAAGTTGAGATATATTCAGCTTCAGCTTCAGCTTCGTTATTGCTTCAAGCAGCTTGTCCTTATCAAGTGGAGGAATTAGCCGTGGAGTCTTTGATGTCTTCTGATGATGATAAGAACGCTTTTTTCGCCTGACTCTTGCGTTCTGGTTTACTTCTATGTATGAGTTTAGTTCATTAAGAGCATCCGATGAGGTTCTGTGACTAGAAATGGTCACCGAAGGTGTAGGTACGGGATCTAGGGTAGCATCATACTCTTTCAAATTGACCTTCCATGAAGTCTGAGCGCGTGAGCTAGCCGTTTCTACTCTGGCTGTTTCAGGACTGCTCATTAAAAATAGGGACAGTAAAATAACACTTAATCTGGAGACAAAAATCATTACGCTGATCTCTTCGCTGCTGCAAGAATAATTACCGGATTCTGAGCTATACCGTTGACCCAGGACTTGGAAAGTTGAACGTAGACCACCTTTTTTTAAGCTTTACAAAGGTTTCTAAACGTACCCATGGAATTTTAATCCTCGTTTAGTACTGCAACAAAATGGAATACGATCATCGTAAAGCCGCACTCCCAGCCACCTCAAATACTCTCATAGTTATGCAATCATCTCTACCAAAAACCCCTACATTTTCCTATTATGTAACAGATTTATAATGAATTTCTAAACATCAAAATTAATAAATATTAGACAATAATTTAAGAGCTTCCATGAAGCATGAGTCTCTCCAGGATCTCTCAACGCTAATAAACGCTGCATTTACTTGTAATTGGGCGCAAGTAAATGTCAAATGTAACAAGCGTCCTTTCTGTTAAAAACCGACCTTCTAATTTTTATAATAACCAAATCTCATGCATTCCGGCATCCTTTTTCTGCATTAATTAGACAAAGACGTCCATTTTCCCAATATTCCTAAATTCCAATCCAATTGCAGGTTTCTCAACTTGAGTACCGTATTTCCGGAAATTACCCCCCCCCCCCGGAATAACTCCCCCCTGCAAATGACCCTATTGAAAAATAACTACCCCCCCCTGGAATAACTACCCCGGGGGAGTTATTCCAGGAGGGGGGAGTAATTTCCGGAAATACGGTAGGTTGATTGGGGGCATGAAGATGTACTTTCCCTAGGAGTAGGAGGAATACGATACAAATAATATGCTGTAGATTGTACAAGTAAATGCGTAGAAAGATGTACTTTTACTTGCAGAATCTCAGGCAAGTTTGAA
>JAQFZX010003185.1:0-13750 GCA_034682405.1 Hydroisotoma schaefferi | reverse complement strand
CGCTGCAACCGACGCTGCAACCGACGCTGCGACTAACCCTCTCCCGTGTTCTTCACTTGGTAAGTTCCCTTTTTTGATACTTTTTGTGCATTTTTTTCATAACTTTTAAGGGTTTTTTGGCCATGGAGGTTATTTTATTCCCGTTCATGATTTTTTTAAGGGTTTCATAAGGTTGAAATTGTGTATTTTATTCGTTTCTACTTTAAACATTTTGCCCATTTTGTAAACGCTAGTATAAAGTGACTGTTTTTCTGCATTAATTCACCATATAACTCATTTGGTGGCTTAAAATACGTTCATTCAGTGATTTAATTTGTGTCTATTTCCCGTTCTTTTAAGGAGATCGTCCGACGGACGCTGCGTTCGAGAATGAGTCCACCAGGTCGTCCACCAGGTCGTCCACGACGGATGTCGCAACCACAACCGGGTGTTCCCAGCTTCCCTCGACATCTCCAAATTGATCGGTCACAGTCACACGGAAGTAGTGTTCGTCACCTGTTTCAATCGCCTCCCAGACCTCCTCCTGTATGTCACCTACATTTATGTCTTATCTTAATACTTTCAAACCGTTTTCAGGTTTCGAATTGGGCTATCTTTAACAATTTTGGTACATGAGAATGGTGGGAGAGGTAAAAACACTACAAAGGGATACAACTAAAGGGTAAAGGGACTACGGGGTCTCGTACTCGTATGCATGAGGTCATTCATCTGGTGAATGAACTGTAGGTGTTTATCCCTCATAAAGTTGGGCTATTATATTAGGCAGGTTATTAAAAGATATAAAGAAAAGGTACCCAATTCCTTCCAATGTTAGTTGATTTTTTTTAGAAAAAAAAACTTTAAAGTTTTTAGCAAACAAAAAGTTCAGAAATTGAAACAATAGTCAATTTGCCTATTGCTATTTTTATTGAAAGACAGCTCCTTAGAGTAGATCATCGTGGGATTTCATTTTGCTAAATGCTTTCCAATCCGAATCAAAGTCTGTTTTTAGATCGCATGCTTTATATGAAAACCTAACAAAAACTCCATAGCTTTCTGTTCTTTTCTTTGCTAGGTTCAACGTCAGACGTCGTCTTCCCAAATGGCATACATCAACGCTCAGGATTATCGTCAACACGGTCAAGGTCTGGATCCTCGTCATCTGATCGCACCCCAAGTACAATTGCATCCGGATTCTTTTTACCAGAACAGGGCAGACCTGCCATTTGTATGAGAATAATTATTTGATTACATATTATAGTTTTCGGTTTCAAAAAGAAGGGGTATATTATAATTATAATTCTTTACTTATTTAGGTTCGTCGAACCCGAACCTATTCACTTTCACATGATCACAGTGCCGGAGCAAATAATTCCCAGGATGTCAGTGGGTGCGGAATACAGCTTTATCCCGGAAATGCAAGCAACGACAACGCCAGATTCGGTGTACAGTTTAATGAACCATTGAGAGTGAGTCTGAGTTTCCAGGAGTTAGGCTCATTTCTTAATTTATTTTATTTTTGAAATTGGTAAATGAATTCAAATCACTTTTCAGCCTAGCTCGGTTTCTTCAGATGATACAACTGACGAAGAAGTCGTAAGTTATTAATTAATTTAGTGATCTTTAATAGTATCAGTTGTTTACGGTACTCTAAACTATACTTTGTTGATTGGATTTTAGCCGGAAGTGGAAATTTTAGGTCATCATGTTAATCCCTACAAAAGTTGGGAATGCAGACGACGTCGTCGATTGAGCCGACAGATGTCTACGAGTATGGCAGGACTTGCTTCACAACGAGAAAGAAGCCCAACTTCTTTTATGGGACAACCTCTTCCACAGCAAAATCACGGTTCTAATGGCTCCACAGAAATGACTACTTTAGTCAATATTTTGCCCTTGTCGATTGCCACACTACTGTGGGACAATTCCTCATTGCATACCCGCTTGGAAGATATGCGACACAGTGTTTATGGACTAAATGAAGTATGTTATGTTTCATAAGATGCGTATGCATTGTATTTTTGCTCCATAAAATTTAGCAATTAATATTATTATGCTGTTATTTTACAGGATGGATATAATCAACTTGCCACTGCACAACTGGGAGCTTGGAAAGATTTGTTCACCCAAATTGGAACCCCCATTTCTCTCACATTGGATACTGCTAATGCTGCACTGAGGTAGGTTTTAGTAAATAACTCCGCTGACTACTTAGTATCATTACACTAAGTATATGAAGAACAATGAAGATTTGTCTATTTGTAACGTTTTGTCTTTCTACAGTCCCGAAGCCCTACTATACAAATATAAGACTCCCCATGTGGTTAAATGTGTAAGAGATCTGGGCAACTTTGTTACGCCAGTTTGCCAGCAACTCTTCAATCCTGACAGGACACCAGCCTCCACCTCGACAAGCGGTGTTCCTCTCTCCAACCGTAGCGAAATGATTCCTGGGTCGTCCAGTCAAATTAACATGAACAACCAAGGCCTGCCCACGTCTGCTACCATTGTTCCGCCGCCTGTTGCTGAAGCCCCTACTCCTAAAACTAAAAAGAGCGCTAAGGGTAGACGGAATTCCCAATCTGCAAATAAAACTCCAGCTGCACCAACTCGCGAGGAAGTTACAGCTCAGCAGGAAGCAGTAGCTAAGTCTTCAAACGGGTATACTGGTGTCGAAGAGCGTCCAGCTATTGTTGATTTTCATCCTCGTCTTAAAGTTCGTCGGCCCCTAACAAGAGCTGAACCCCGAACGGAGGCGGCTATTATCAACAACCTCCTGTCTTCTGATTCTACAGACCCTTTGTTAGTAAATTCGCAGTTACAGGCCCTGTTTTGGCCAAGGAGATCTCGTAGGCTTAGCCGAAAAGCTCCAGAAATAATCCCACCCTCATATTCTACTTCTACTTCTGAACGATTTGCAACAACAATAGCATCAACTTCGCAGCCTCCGATCGTAAATATAGAAGATAGTATCGGAAGTGGATCCAATGCCCGTTCTAGACCTCCTACTCCTGTCAAAGCTGATAAAGCCCCCGTGTTAAAGTCGGCGATGAAACAAACGACATCTGTCCCTCTCCCTCTCAATGTGGAGCCAAGCAATATCTTTAATCACACACCCCGAGATATTTTTGCTATTCCATGTTCCAACTGGAAGGCGCGGCCAAGACGGAAATCAGCCAAACCGTTGGTTTTCGAGACTGAGAGCGAATTGGAATCGGGAACGGAATATGAGTCGGATTTTGATCGCAGAAGCGATATAAGTGATATTCATTCGGAGTGGGGGAACAACAAAAGTATGCAGGAAATGAAACGAAGAGCAGATGCAGATGCAGTACGACAGCCCCTGAGAATTTCTACACGGCAGTTAAACAGACCACAACGACGACCAACAGCCTGAAAGCAATCGGCATCTGCTGAATACAGAGGAACTTCAGGAAAGGTAGTACATAAATTAAATCAGCTCTTACTTGAAAAAAACATTATATTTTTATTTAATGTTTTTATCTTTGTTAATAGGTACAAAAATGGAAGAATTCCCTGTTCATAATGTTCCAGCTCATCGTTAATGCGTAGAAATTAATTAAATTATCAAGCTCGCAGCAGTAATATTTCAATTGTTACCATTACTATAGTTTAGTATCCTGTGCATCCATATTATGAATGTATTAGTCAAAAGCTGGTAGGATATAGGATCCTCAACGGTAACTTTTCAGATTGTACTCTATTTTTAATCATCCAGTTAAACCCATTTGTTTGTAGTTACTGATCTCTGCATGTGTAACAAGGTGATACTATTCAGATAATAAAAATGTAAAAGTTCAAAAAATGTAGTTTACGCTAACCCAGGTCTCTATAATTTCTATTGAGTAATAAACTTGGCTAATGTATACAAAATTAGATTACGTTTATTAAATAAGACACCTGTAAAAAATAAATGCCAGCCTAAAAACACATTATCTTAAAGATAAAATAACTCTTACTATAATAATGTCACCCTTTCGCCACTGTCACCGCCTGCCAGTAAATTTACTCCATCTCCCTTGATGGATTCTATTACTGCAACTGCAAGTTCTTTATCAAACTTGACGTTGACATCGTCACTTTCCCGAATCGTGAGATCAATTTCCGAATTATCCGTCTTATCAAAGTCTGACTCTTTTTCTTGAGAATAAACTTCGTGTTCTTTTTCCTCTGTAGAAAGTCCCGGAAGATCTGCTACATTCTCATGGATTGACCTACGGCCGCTTTCTTTGTGGAAGATCATAAAATCCCTATTGACATCTTGCTCCTTATCATCAAGCTTCGTATGCTGAACCCACGATGCATCCATGGCCAAGTCCAACACTTTCTTTTCATAAGCTTCGTCATTCTCCTTTCGAAAGTAGTAGAGAAATCTGGGAAATTAAAGTAATACTCTACTTTATTCTATACTTTTAAGCGTTTTTATTACAACTTTTCGAATGCCTAAAAAGCCTCAAGACATTCGAATTAAAAAACTATGCCTAAACTAACCTAGATTTTTCCACAACCATCCGTGCCCCATCTTTAGCCAATTTACTCAGTTCCGGTCTAACCTTGTGTCCCGTCATGGATGAAATGTACACAAGGTCAAAGTTCTTCAGAAGGGTAGACCTCTTCCACCCATTCTCGCAGGTGTCCAGAGGTATGAAATGTATCTTAAACTTAGCTACCCCCTCAGTCTGCTCATTTCCCCGGGGGGATACGGCTTCAAGCATGTCATGGATGTTTTTATAGCTCAAATCATAAGACTTTTTCTTATACTGGTCATTCCCCATGGCATAGTATCCTGTAGAGTCTGGAACAATGAGTCCATAAGGGATAAACGGACCTATTAAAACATCTCCGCCGAACCGGGGCTCATCTATTTTGATTTTCCAAATTAAAAGTTAGTTATTACGTCAACATTTCCGAGAAAGGAGCTTCTTTTTTTAAAGCAGTAAAAGTTAAGCTACCCGGAGTAAGTAAAGTGACATTAGCCTGGCTGTAATCCGACTCATATTCACAAAAAGCATTGCCAAAGTTTCTCCAGAATTTAAACTCAGAACTGTGAATAATTTTAGCCTCCTTGTTCTTATCAATGACCTTCATATTATAATCCCAATCAAAGGCCCCCATTCTGGAGTCGTATCTTGTTGCAAGATACTTTCTCAGTCGGTTATCCCTAATTTAATGGAAGAACTGCTAGGCTTAACTTTCTCCCAAACAGTTATGACGAGTTAGAAAATAATTCATACCAATATTTCTGGATTTCCGTGGCAGAAACTACAGACTTTGTCCAGTAATCTAGGATAGCCACAATCCCTTCACGGTCCTTGTTCCGCATCCCTGCAACGGACAATGTAGGAATGGCCTTTTTCATCAAGTTTTCGTCACAAATGCACCTACAATAATTATTAGAAACTTGGACATTTTTATGGGACTGCACAATTTAAAACATTTTATGATTTGGGCAGATTTAAACTTATAAAAATCATCATACTTGACAAGCTCAGGACACATTTTTCTAATCGCCTCCCTCGTTTGAGGTCTGCAGGTTAGATTTCCAAATATTTCCATAAACTGAAGCGTCTTCTCATGAAGTCCGACCTTCTCTAGAGGCATCGCTGCCAAGTATAATAGGAGAAGTTGCCTTGCATAAAGCGCTGGATGAATTTCACAAATGTGTATCTAGAGAATCGTTAAAAGAGGAGTTTTTACTAAACGGAATAGCAAGATTTGAGATTTTATACAATAAACTAATGTTATGAAATTATGCAGAGTATTACGCTAAGTTCTGTATCAGAAGGGGTGCGAGAGGCCCACGTTTTTAAAACATGCCGAGCGTCACACTGACCAATGAGGAGGATGTTCAAGGGACTTTCTTCAGATTCGGAAGCTATATTTTGACCTTTCGTTGACCCTTCAGACCTTTCAGTGCCATAAATGGACCCTTCAGACATTTCCCCGTCTTTACTTGACCCTTCAGCACCACCAATTGACCCTTTGGACCTTTCTGTATCATCAGGGGACCCTGTATCCCCCTCCATGTCTTCGATGGACCCTTTAGCCTTTTCCGTATCATCAAGCGACCCGTCTTTCTCCACTTTCGGGAGTAAATCTAAAGTTATACATTTCTCATTATGAAAACGGAAACGCTTTACAACTTCCATTGAAAGAGGACACTTTTAAGAGGAAACATAACCTGTTAAAATAATTGCTGGGTTATACCCCCAGAAGGTCAAACGACCCATTCCCAGTTTTATGTCATCAACCATCTCACTAAAGTTGTCCGTCCGTACAACTTTAAGATTTTAAATTAAAAGCCTGTCCTCCTGCAACAAAAACGCATTATCATTTATAGCTTTACCTCGCCTCAATAATATACCCTGCCCAACACGCTAAGGTTACGGATACGGATTTAGAGTTCTTTAGTTAAAGAAAGATGTCCATCTATCTTGCCAATTGTCACAAAAGTCTTTGACTTTCTTACAAAAATAAAATGTAGCCGGCCGGGGTAGTTGTTTAATCGATAAAAGTTCTATAGCCAAAGCAGTCCAGTTTCCAGTAAACCGTTCCACTCAACTTTACGATGTTCTTGAAGCTTTTTGCTATTTTACTTACCTATAAATTAGCCAAGTCGGAACAAGCAGATATCTCTAAATTGTTGAAAGCAACCAGCCTAGTAAATTAGAAAGAGAGTTAAGCGTTTTATAAAAAGCGCAGCGTCTTGCGTAAAAGCTTCATGATTTTTTGCTACAAAATGGAGCAATAAATGAAGATAAATGTAAACTTTGCGGTACCCATGGCATGAAATGGTTATATCTGTCGATCTAATGATTACCTTGTTCAAAAAGTAACCCATTTTTGTTAAAAAAAACTCTTTAAACAGAGCTAAATTTCTGTACAACAGTCCCAGACTTGTATCATTTAAAATACATCTCTCCTAAACTAAACTAAAGCTTCTTATCGATCGAGCCTTATCTTAATAGAATTTCAGCCAAGTATCGGATGGATTCAGTACAGTTTATGCATCTATTTATCCAAGCTTATCATCTCCATCTTATCCAACTCCATTTGATTGAAACGCTTGAATCTTCAGAATAAGATTACGCTCACAGAATGAAAAGTAAGCAACCTTTATTATTTCCAACAGCGCTATATTTTGTAGTAAAAGGTCGTTAATTTACAATTAAAAAATCCAACCAAACGATGACATTTCCTTCATAGAATTAATATTTTTTTAAATTAAAATCAATCGAGTTTCAGTTTTGAGTCAATCTTATCCATTTTGCATGCAGAATGCAGACCCAATCCAATCCAATCTTCCTCTATATTTTATTGTACAGAATTAAGCAAAACTTACAGATAAAAGCCATAAATACTACCCCGTCGTCAGCCAACTTTATACAATTTCATGAAGGTTATCTATAAACGCGTCTGGAAGGCTGGAACGGTTCAGGATTTTATTTAAATTCATCCATTATTATTTACGCTCAACTTTTTATTAATAAAACTTGTAAGGCAGTCTGTCAAAAACATTTCCAACATTCCTGACCAATGAGCAAAGATGATAAAGATAACACAAAAGTAGATAAGCGTTCTCCATTTGTGAGATAAGCCCTCTCTAAAAACATCCATCCCATTCCCAATCCCACAATTAATCGTACAAACTATTCCGGCCTGCTAGCTATTGGTAATATAAGCTTATCATCATTACACAATTAACTTTAAAAAAAACACGCTTATCATCCATGAAAAGTGTTCCCAAACTGCAAAACGCGTATTTCAAACGTTCTACTAAACTACCGTAATTCCCTGACTACAAGCCGCCCTCGTTAATTAAGCCGCATGCGATCCTCTCCATGTTAAACAGGAGTATCCCTCCCATGTTAAATATGCTTCTAAACATCATTTTTTATACATAAACCATAAACCGCGTCTTATGGACAGGAAATTAGAATTACGGTAATTGTTCCTTGGCCATAGGCCGCCCGCGTTAATTAACCCGCACAAGATCCCTCCCATGTTAAACAGGAGTATCCCTCCCATGTTAAAGGGGAGTATCCCTCCCATGTTAAACATACTTCAAAACACGATGTTCTCATACATAAGCCAAGCCGCGGCCTATTATCGAGGAATTATTTAATAATTTCATCATATTTTTGTTACAGGAACCCAGTCTCTCCCCGCCCCATGAGCCTTCAAGCCTTAAATTCTAATCGTCAGAAATCCAAGCGGAAATAACCAAAAGGGAGTTAGGCGGAGTTGGATTTTAGAATTCCGGATTCTGAAAAAAAAATCACCGATTCTTCAAATTAAATTTCGAAACTTCCATCGAAAAATCCACAATTTCCGAATTTCGGAGTTGGAAATGGCAGAATCGGGTGTTTCGGGAAGTGGAACTGGTTCCAATCCACGTTTCTTTTGTCACGAATGTAACACACAATTCTCACAAGTTCTTGACGTAAGTTTCGCAATAATCCCTAATAGGGAATTATTCCCTATCATTTTTTTAAAAAATTGTCTACAACTTTCAAGTTTTTACCCATTTTTACTGGGTTTTTATCGAAAACCTGGAAAGTGGTTATTTATTAAGATTTATTCTCTGATTGTGTGTGAATTTACGGTTAAAAATTCGAAATTACGGATGCAAAACTTCAAAAACAAGCTATATTTAATAATCAAATCTTAACATCAGTCATCTCTCGTCTTTTGGGAAGGGTATAATACCCGGTTCCGGGTTTTATTTAATCCCCCGGGTGGGTTTGGTTTAGTTAGTATCTTTAACAAATAACGGTACTACAAAACGCTCATGTTTACAATTTTAATACCCTAAATCCTCGCCCATATACCACCCTCGTTAATTATGCCGCACGTCTATCCTTTAAATGTTAAAAACCATTTTTTTATGCATATATAAGCCGCGGCATATGGGCGAGGATTTGTTGGACGGTTTTATTGGATTAAAGTCTGTATTTATTCATTTATTTATATATTTCAGGATTTCACGTGTCCATCCTGTAAAGGAGGTTTTATCGAAGATATCACAAATTCCGGGAGTGAATCCCTGCAAAGTCGGACCGATTCCGGACCTTCCTTCAACAGTTCAGAGGTTCTGGGTGGATTAGACCACTTTGTTAGAGTTACGTCCTAGCATTGCTTGCCTGCATGCTGCTTATTACCCTAAATCCTCACCCATATGCCGCCCTCGTTTATTATGCCGCATGCCCATCCTTTACATGTTGAAAGGGGTATCTATCCCATGTTAAAGATGCTTCAAAACATATTTCTTATCATGTATAAACCGCGGCATATGGGCAAGGAATTAGGGTATTATTAATCTCAGCATTTATTTAATCAATTTATTCTTTGCTCCTGCCCGTTTCAGCCTTAACTTGATAAAATATCTAATCCTATCTGTATTAATCCTTCCAGATGTTGATGGCCACACCGGGTAGTACGTCCGGTCAAGGGTTTGGAGGTTCTGGATCTGGTGCATCCGTTAGATTCCCTCCAGCGTCATATCACAGAACAAGATCCGCTGATGGATCTTCCGAACCTACGAATCATAGTTTCTCATTTGTTTATAATATGCCGTAAGTTGAAGCTTTTATTTTTAAACAAAATACTTTAACTCTTTGCTATTGTGTTTATGGAAAGAAAGAAAGAACCGGAAACTCTTCATTTTGTGAATGGGCATAATAGTTTTGATGAGGGTTTAGTTTGTTCCTTTTATACCCACTTTTTAGTATTTTTTAAACCTGGAAAACCACAAAACTAAAACCCTCTTTTTGAAAGGAACAAATAATCCATTTCTTTGTAATTTATTTTGAATATTTCTCCTAGCGTTCTATCTTACAAGGAATAAATAAATATAGGATTTATTTCCAGTTCTGTGATTTACTTTACAGCAATTCAGCTTTGAATTTGTGAAACAATTTTATGCTCTTTTTTATTTTCTGTAAGAAAGTACCAGTCGTTTGTTCTCCTCTGGTTCTTTAAACTTTTATAGCTAAATTAAATTAAAATGATGTCTTATTTCTGAAGGGGAGGAGCAGGTGGTAGTAGTCAGAATGTGAATTCCGAAAACCCGCAAAACCCCATGGAGCACGTGCTGTTTAACTTCTTAACTGATCTAGTAAGTGGTCTCGGTGGGGGTGGCGGAACTTTGGGAGGTCTGGCTGGAAACGTTCCGTAAGTAATTATTATCCTGCCGGTGTAGATTCTTACTTTTACATGTCCTTTTTAATTAAAGAAATCGTAACTTAGCATCAGTTCCTCTTGTTTTTATTTAGTGGGTTAGGAAATATTGGTGACTACGTCTTCGGGCAGAACGGTCTTGACCAAATAGTAACACAATTGATGAATCAAATGGAGGGGACAGGTCCCGCTCCCTTGGCCGCCGATAAGATAGATACATTACCGGATGTTATAGTAAATCAGGATCAAGTTGGTAGGTCATGGATCATTTTTGTACTTAAACCTTTTGCTATTTAGTGTTAAGGATTGCTACTGTACTGTAACTTTATTATTTCAGATCGGAAGTTACAATGTTCAGTTTGCTGGGACGACTTTGCTTTAAATGAACCAGTAAAACAGTTAGAATGTGATCATTTATATCATCCTGATTGTATAATACCATGGTTGAAACTGGTGAGTGATAGCTCAATGATGGAGTGAACTTTCATTGTATGCATAATAATTGACCTCTACTCTCTTTAACAGCACGGTACCTGTCCAATCTGTCGTAAAGACTTGACCGGTCAAGTCGAAAACGACCCTAAGTCAAATCCATCCGCTAGATTCGAAGCAGATAGTACGAGCAGTCCGAGTCTGTCTTCTAATAATTCAGAATCTAGTAATACCTCCGCCAATCCAAGACAACAGGTATTTATTTATTCGTTCAATAAATCTTCCAGCATTCATTCTCTTGTGCCTTGTAGCTTGTTATAACTAAACTCTTATTTTATTCTCTCCAGTCACACCTACCAACAAGCCCACATTCCGCTTTCCAGACCTTTGACCCTAACCAAACGGCGGTGAATCTATTCAGTCAGTTTTTCAACCCCCTACTTCAAGCCACTCAGCGAAACGCCCAAGGTCCAGGTCATCAAGGTCACCCACAACACTCTACAAATCCTTCTCCAAATCCATCTGGGCAGCATCCGCAGCAGCAACCGGGTAGTGGTGCTGCTACCGGAAGTGCCTCAGGCCAACAGCCTCCCCAGCAGCCGCCCTCTGATAACCAGCGTCGAGGCCCGGGGCCCGGATTTGACAATATGGATTTAGATTTCGACTGAAAGCGGAGGGTAATTAGGTTCTCGACTAATTTAATGATGGTTATAACAATAATTATAGTTATTATGCTCCTCTATGTCGAAATTGCTAGTCGAGCTGGCTGGTAAAATAATATCCGTGCGTCTCATTAAAACCATTTAGAAATTTCAACCTCCTTTATTTCTAGAAAAGTCGGCGCCCATTTTTACCTGTTTCTACTTCATTCTAACTTCGCTCAGCCATTATACTTTGTCATTGTCGAATTCACCAGCGTGCGTAGATATCCTAATGATAATTAGCTGTGATTGTTTAATCTAAAGGAAGTTATCTGGTAAAAGCTAAGCAATCTTTAAAAAGACTAAAGCATTCGTCAGGTTGTAAACTCACCCATAGTCGGCTCGTCGTTTCTTGTGTTCTTATCTTCTTCTTGACTATCAGCCAAACGTATTGCTACCCTTGTCTTCGTAGTTAATCAATAAAACCACAAATGATATACTTTCTATGTAATGTGTAACATGAGCTGTGTCGTGTGTCGGTCTAGGACTAGATGTAGGGAAAACGCTAACGGGCAACGGTGATAGACATCCCTGAATTACAGCCTTCCTCCCTTAGAATAGTTAGCTGTCCATCAAACGCCCAGAAGAAAATAGTGACCCGCAGGCTGTACTTCAAGAGTATACGTTAGTTAAGACAGTTATAGTTTGTAGCATTGCGTGTTGTATTACATAAAACCCTTTCTATTCCTTCGAGAAGCCAATAAAGCAACTTTTTAACAGAATATTTTGCAAGAAAGCATTAATCAATTTAGAGACCAATCTATAAAATTCCTCCTTATAAATTCCCCATCTTCCTTAAAGTATTCCCCTGTCTTTGTACGCTGCTCAATATAAATCTACTAGTCCTTCTTTCTAGTAGTAATAAGTAGATGCCAACCTATAAAATACCATCTAATCTACCCCTCTATCTATCTACAACTATTCTTTGACTTTCTTTCTTGGAGGTTGATTTCTGCAGGAGGCTTTATTTAGTAAAAAGTATTTCAGCCTTAGTTAAAGTCTCGAGAAGGGAAAAATGCTCAGTAAGCATTCTTTTGTGGAATGTGATTGATAAAGTTCTCTTTAAAATAATCCATAAAGAAGTAAATAAATAGCGATGTTTTTATTACAATATGTTATGACTGTTTTTAATATTAAATCACAATTTATATGTTAAAAGGTTCAAATTAATAATCTTGCCAAGCTTGCTTACAGATCCCTCGCATGTTTACCCATCTACCTTCCGTTAATATTTTAAATGTTATTGCTCCCTAGACCAACAAAACCGCAACAGTCCCTGTAATTTTAGTTGCAGAATAGGTTAATAAAACAACTCAAATAAATACCCTTCTCTCCATGTTAATTAAACGAATCTAATGGTTAGTTTTGTGTAATTAAATCCAAGTATTTTCCATAAAGTCATGTATGTATCCATTCTTTTCCTAAGGTAGGCAGGCCAGGTTCTAAAATGTATGCGATGATAAGCAAGAGGTTGGAAGAAGATAAGTATCGGGACAAAATATCATCTAATTGTTATTTATTTCTAAGTTGTTGTCAGCCAGTAATTAAGTTGTGTATGTTATTATCCAGTTGTACCTTGATGTAGTCTGAGTGAACTATGTTTATTTAAATGCTCTACGTTAAAAAAGCTAAATAGTAAATTGTGTTGATATTATCTATAACTTATGCTGCTTGAACTATAACTAGGAATTAACAAAGTTTCTATGTAAAACGTATTTTAACTAACAACTACAAACAAAGGTTAGGTAAAGCTGCAAGTGAAGATTAATTTAATTTAAAAAATAGACACTGAATGGCTTAAGAAAGTTAATAGTTAGGTAACTTGACAGCTGTGATGATATAAGCGACATAAAAAAACATGAATAAACGCAGTTAAGTGGACAAGTACGGGGGATTTTATGAGAATTTATTTACCCTATTTCCTGTTATAATTCCTCGACGGAGAGACTTTAATAAGTTCAAATTAAGAATTAGCAAGATTTCGAATTCTTATCTTACTCTCTTTAGGGAAATAAACCCGTAAATACTGCCATTTTTAGTGGGTTTCGCCACTCTCAGTTTTATTAAAAGTAACGTTTACGACAGCTTTTATAAAATAGGTAGAAAGAAACAGTACAATCTCTCTAAAAATAGTTCTCAAACATCCATCCATGCAATGTCAATAAATATAAATAAAGTCACTTGTTTCTATAAAACTCATAAATCATAATAAATAAACTGGAATCTGGCAAGCAAAGTGAAGCAAAGCTTGGCTTGGAAAGGGTTTCCAGAAGATTTAACTTAAAAGTAGACCCATTCCTTCCTATCCTGCTTAAACTAACATAAAAAATTTACATAGATAAGCTGGTTATTATGTAGCATCCGGTCAAACAACCATCAGTAAGAAACTGCATGAATACTTTGCGGAGATCAGTTACAATTTGGGTCATTTCTATTTA
>JAQFZX010003184.1:0-13756 GCA_034682405.1 Hydroisotoma schaefferi | reverse complement strand
GGGGTCATAAATGGGGTGTGGGTATGTACACTTTTAGATTGCGTTGACGAAAGAGCATCCATATTAATCCTCAGATTCAGAAATAAAACGGACGAAGAAGGATAGAGAACCCTTTTCTGTTGTCTACGTGCGTGAGTATGTGTAGGGAGGCCAAGCCTGGCCTTGGCAAAACATTAGCTAGGTTCTAAGTTCTAGGTTCTTCTAGCTCTATTCATGCAAAACATGTAATAACTTCCCAAATTCGTGGTTCCTAAAATAGTTCAGCTACCGAAACCGACCTTAATGTAAATATTCAGGGATCTAATGCAAGTTAGTCGTATAAAGCGAGGCTTCGGTATCTCACCTGGCTTCGTTTCTGTTTCTTTGACCCGATATTGTTTTTTAGGTTATTATAGATAATCTTTTATTTTAATTACGCTTCGAATTCTTCTTTAAACATAGCCGAAGCCCCTGACCAGCCAAGCAGTTAGTCAAACATCAAACTACGTTTAAGCAGCATGGGGGAGCAGCTTACGTACGTACGTAGGTATACGGTTAACTAGAACAAAGATAGACACGCCACGATTCAGCGACCTGACTTGACCTCAAAAAATGAGGACTTTTATACTTACAGATAGACCCTTGTTTTCCCTACCTATTTTTGGGGACTGGAGAGCGGGGACTTGTTACAGAATAAGTCGAACACGCACCTAAACGTCACCCCCAGTGTGGCGACTGCCGAGGGGGTTAAAATGTAAATATTGACGATTGACCGATACAACGACGACAAACGACCTCAAAATCCTGGTCTAAAATATTTCACTTGGTCGTTTGCTCAAGAAAAAAAGCGTCTTTCCGGAGTCTTTTGACCACGTCTACGACAAATAAATCGGACTAGAGAAGAAGAAGAGCCCTGCGACGAGGACAAACAAGAAGCTGTTCGTTAGAGAGAGAGACGCCTGAGTCTGATTATAATGTTATCTATCTAAAACCATTCTATAACCACTGGGGGGTTCGTTTCGTACCCATAGTCGCAACCACGAGGGGGTACCAAGGGGGTGGGGTACAAATAGCATTAAAGGATAGGAAAGGGTGTGGCTTAGCGGTGCTGGGCGGGGCGTGCTAAACAAGTAAAAGATATGGCTTATCGGGAATTTCACGGGGTTCATTATAAAACTAGAGGGTACAATGTACCCTCGTCGTACCACCAGTGGTGCGCCTATGTTCTATATTAACAGGTAAGTAAATCCTATAAACCTTCTGAAATAATTACTTCACGTCGCAGATTCGCCTCTAATAAATTCCAAAAAAGTATACGAATTTCATCAAAATTGCATACAAAAAGGAAGCCAATGCGATGATGCGATTGCCGATTACGAATACGATCCTACCTTCCTACCACCACCACCAGTCAACAAGGACTGTCAATTACTGGAAGTGTTGTAATCCGTCTCAAACTACCATTTTCCATCCCTTTTTCCTTAAATTTTGTGCAATTTAACTAAATTTTGTTTAATTTAACTAAATTTCCACAATTCCAACCCAAAATAATTTATAATTTTATCCCAAATTATTACTTTTACGGACCTCTACTCCACGTAAACACAGAGATGTAAAAAAAAAAAAGAGTTAAAAAATTGAGGAAGAGGCATGCGCTTGGTGGACGCACTTTCTAGAACCTTCACATGCTTTCTGGAAATGGAAAGCAAAAGTAGTCTGGATTCAACGTTGCTTTTTGCTCGGTTGGTCGGTCGGCTATCCCACTTTTTCACTTTTCTTCACCCTTTTTATTCCTAAAAAAAAACCCAACTTTCTCTCAGAAAACCGTTCTTCAGCTGAGTGACTTGGAAAGTTGGAAGGTAGAAGAGAAGGTAGAAGAAGGACGCAGAAAAAAGAGGAGTTTTGGATTTTGGTTTTATGACCGACCGAGGAAGGCATAGCTGACCTTTGACCTTTGAACTTTGACCTATATTGGAAAATAAGACCTTTAACCACCAGCGACGGCGTTTCCGGTTCGAGTTTTTTTTATGTTCACTTTATTTATTTTTGTAGTTGCCAGGATAAACTGAAAGTTTAGGCATAATTTGACATAATTTGGGTTTGTTTTTTTAGTAATACAAGGGGAAAGTAAATTAGTTTTGGGTGGATTTCTGTAGGCGGTTGTACTTGTACGCAGTTAAATAGTTTTGGAGTGGTCAAGACGTAGGAAATAAGTTGAAATTGTTTATTATTTCTTATTTTAGATTTTAGAAAGCTCCAATATAAACAATGGCAAAGTGGGGAGAGGGGGATCCCAGATGGATTGTTGAAGAACGGCCGGACGCTACAAACGTTAATAATTGGCATTGGTTGGTATTTAAAGTTCTGTTTTGTATTCATTGTTAGGTTATTGTTTCTGGATTTAATGTTCGAATCGAACGGTTGTTTTGTAGGACAGAGAAAAATGCCTGTCAATGGTCCAAGGATAAACTTAAGGAGCTACTGGTAAACTTATCCTTAAAAAACAGCTGTGGTGAGTTGAAGTTTATCGTCAACTGTCTGTATTTAGTTGTACTTACGGTTAGTGATGGGAGGGATGGGAAGTTTGTTTTTGTTGATTTATTTTAGGAACCTGCAAAATTACGGAGGTAGAGAAATGCGAAGGGGATGCGTCGGCTAATAATAGGAAAGCTAAGATCATTATATTTTTTGAATGGGAGTTACGTCTGAAGTGGGTTGGAAAGTCGAAGAGTGGTGAAAGCGTCTCGGGGACTATCGAAATTCCTAACGTTAGTGATGAAAATGGTGTAGAAGATCTCGATGTGAGTATTTTTACAAACGCGGGTATCGAATTAATTCTAGCTTTAGTTGGGTTCAGTGAGTTCTGAAACCTTGTCAGATTCTAGGTTTTAAGACAACCTTCTCGTTTGTTGTTTAATTCGAACCAATGTAAGTGTACCTGTCTAGTTGTTATAATGGCGGATTTTTTGTTTTATAGATCCAGTTTTTAACGGAAGAGAAATCTTCGGAAGCTGTTGAAATGAAATCTGCGCTTAGAGCTGAAACGACGACTATTTTGAAAGCTCAATTGGAGAATTATGTTCAGCTACTGAAAGAAGGTTGGCTACTTTAGATGGTCTCCTCAGACATTTCTTGTCGTAATCTTTGTTTTAATACACAGTTTTGCATTGTAGAATTTACTCAAGGAATGATTTTGCCTAAAAGGGAGACTTCGAACCCATGCGTCAACAGTAATATGTCTAATCTTAAGTTAAGTGAAACTGCTACAAACGGTGGTGTTAAGTTGCAGCTCTCTGAGGATAAATCAGAGAACGTTAAATTACACCTTAGTGACTTGGAAACTTCCACTACGATGAAATGTACAGCCGCTGATGTGTATAACTCCCTTACAAGACCAGAAGTATGTCATTAAACGTGAACCTATTTACCTATTTCTAGTACTCGTGTTGAAACCGGAAACGGGGTCATAGAACACTAGAATACTGATGAATGAACATGCATTTTACTATTTGTGTAGATGTTTGTTGCATTTACGCACGGAGGAAGAATTGATCCCTCGGTGGGTGGAAAGTTCGAGATGTTCGGAGGTAATGTGCATGGAACGATTATAGAATTGAAAGAGCCGACCAAAATAGTACAGCAGTGGCGTTTCAAAACATGGCCGGAGGGACATTTTTCGAAAGTAGTATTCACCATTGAACAAAGAGATGATACTACACAAATTACAGTTAAACAAACAGGAATACCTTATAGGTTCGTTTTTTGACGTAGCTAGCTAATAAGTATTTTTTAGGCATTTTTAATGTAGTTTCATGGAGCATAATTTAATTACAGTGACATGGAAAAAACCAGAGAGGGATGGGAAAAGTATTACTGGGAAGCTATGAAACGAACCTTTGGATTTGGATCCATGATATTATGAGAGTGTTAAACGATTAATTGTGTGCTTTAATTTGACTTTAAGTAGAATTTGCCGTAAGCAAATAATTGTGAACTTCATATCTGGCTTAATAAGCCAAGCTTATATTGCTTATTTTTTGAGGTTTCAAAAGACCGTCTAAAAATAAAGCTCAGCCGTTAAGAAGTTACACTTTTTATGTAAATTAAGAATTCAATTGTCTGGAGGTTCATTTGGTCATATTACTTTTTATTTATATACCACAAGGAAACAAAATAATTACTTTTCATCGGCGGAATGGCGGAAACATTGACTGTTTTGTAAACACAGTTGACACATTTACTCATGGATGTGATGGCAAAATGTTGAAGAAATGATAAATCTCTTCTACGTCATACATTGCCACTTGTGTATTACATATCTTGCACATCACAGGGAAAAATATGTCGGAATCTTCATTGTAAACTGTTCCGGATGTAGAATGTGGATTATTCGTGTTCCTATTTCTCCTTCGCGCTTTCTTATCAGGTTTTAATGGAACTTTGAAAGTTTGGGATCGGTCAATCTTACAATTTGTAACAAACATGGCTCGAAACTGTCCAGAATACAGCTCATGCCTCTGGCAATCCATACACAACAAGGTAAAGCATGCTGGGCAATTCAGAACTGCATCAGTGCTCGGCAAAGGAACTTCACTTTTAGTAGGAATACTAGAATTTCCCTTCGGAGTAGTTTTACTACTTTCTCCATTATTTTGCAACTTATCCTCTTTCTCGGAGATCTTGCTCCCAGGAGGTTTTGGTAATTTACTGCAGTATTTACGCCTCTGTTTATCAACCCAGGCTTGGTCCTCAGCATCAGAGTTGGGATCATAAAATAGGTCGTCATCCGATACCAACTTTCTTTTTTCTTTTTTTACCTTCTTAGTAACATCGTCTTCTCCCTCACTTTCGTCAGAATCGAAATAAATCTTGTCGTAAACATCCGGCAATTTCTCCCCAGACTCTACTACTGCTTCACTGTTAACAGCAGGAGGAGGGGTAGAAGAAGTAGAGATTTCTACATCATTCGAAAATCTAACCGACTTGGAGGAGCTAGCTGCAACCCCACTGGGTTTAAGGGACCTCTTTAACGCCGATTTGCTTGAACCAGGTACCTGGCCAGATGGTACTAAACTAAGCTCACTTTTTGATAAGCTATGAAGCGAAGAACTTGATGAAGAACGACTTAAAGATCTCTGATGTTCCAGTCCTCCTTCTTTTTCCACAACGAAAGCTCTTTGGTCCAGCTCGGCCTCCATTTCTGCTTCGAAATCCATGATTTTTCTCTCGGTCTTGGATTTTTCCACTGGTTGATGATTAATACGAAGCATTTTCATAATTCGCTGGTTTTCATACTGCTCCTCTTCGTCGCTAAAAAATTAAGATAACTTATATTATCTATTCTACGTAATTATACTACTAATAACATGATTGATGCCATTCTTTTAAACACACCTATCCATCACGGCAGTAGCGTTAGCATCTCCAAAATCGCCGTCTTCTGACTCCGAGCTGGATCCCATGTCTACTTGGTAGTCCATAACTAAGAATCCTTCCTAACTCTCCCAAAGTCCCAAGTCAGTTCAACCTATAATTACAAAAAAGCGGAATAAATAAGATTTACAAAAACAAAGAAATACTAATAAATTGTATAAATAAAAGCATGTACCACTGCCAGACCCGCTGACCTTACCTTATCTAAATTATGGTAAATTTAACGAATAGTAACCAATTCTTCCTTTATTTATGTCCCTTTTTTTCGTTCCGCCAGTTCCGCGTTATCAGTGAACAAAACTAGAACTAGATAGACTTATCTGGAAATGTCACTCCGTCCCGTCCGTCCGTGACCCAAGATAAGCATGATAAGGGTAATGATAACTTATCATTGATAAGATGAATTTTTTCAAAAAAGATGCAGCTTCTTTTAATTAAACTTGTAAAAATTAATCTCAAGAACTACGAACTCTGTAAATTGAATTTCGTTGCAAGAGCGAAAAGACTTTGTTATTTTTTGTAAAGTGACAATCACGGGGCTGGAGGAGAAAAATGCATGCAAAATGTTTAACTTATGCAACACCGTTGGATGATGGCTCAATCTAATCCTTTTGTTTTGGTTTGACCTTTGACCTTATTGACCTTCGTAGAATTGTATGCATAACACGAATTCGAGTTGAATATGTTTTAAACTTGATTTATGGAGTCGATACGATACGGTCAATAGTTAAAAAAATTGGGTGGCTTTGGCTCGGCATTGCTAAGTTTGATTCCGATTTGCGATTATAGTTTAGAAGTACAGTAATTCCCTGTACATAGGCCGCACTCGTTAATTAAGCCGCATGCCATTCTTTACATGTTACGACAGGGGTATATCTCCCATATTAAAAACATCATCTTTTATACATAAACTTATAGTCAAGTAATTACGGTATTAAAAGAATAAAAGCAATTTTTATAGTTTGGCAATTTTATTGCTTGAAAATAAATTCAATGAGACTTTTAAAAGGGGTTTAAATTGCTCTGGAATTGAACTTGTGAGTCGGAACTGGACCCTTAGCATGACTTTTTGGAACGTTCCTCTGGCGCATTCTGCCTTATTCCCTGTTTATAAAAAAAAATGGAATGTTCACTTTTCTCAACACAATCGGTCCGCTGATAAAGCAGAGGAACGTTAAAAATAGCATTTCTTACACCAGCATCACCGGAGAAATAACTGGCGTAGGACTTCCGAGATTTCATTGAATTGAGCAGCTCTTCGGCAGCGGAAATGAAGTCGTCGTCATTTTTACTACCGGTACCAGAGGGATTTTTGTCCTTATGTTCTGATTTTTTCCCGTCACATTTTGATTCTTGTAAATGGATTTCCCCATCGGCGTCCCCGCTATTCTTTCCTGATGGGACCTCTAATTCGTAATCAATGTTACATAGCATTGGAGCTGGGGTCCTGAACAATATCGGTTTGCAGAACATGTAGATCTTAACCTGAGCAAAATAGATGCACAGTTTTGAAAACAATTTGTAATCCTTTCCCATTCGAAATATTTAATATTTGTTTGTTTTACTTGCCATAATTAGATAACAAAGGAACTTGAAAAGTACATCCCCTGCAAGCGTCAGTAGGGAATTTATTACTGGAGATGCGGTATAACCATTAAAGAGGCTCGCCATTTTTGAAAACGGGTCTAATTTGTCTAACTTATCTGCCGTCCAATAAAAACTGAATAAGCATAGGAAGTTAGATTTATGTACCAGCTTGACGATGATTCTTTAAGAATGTGCAAAGCTGATGGCAAGACCAAAGAGTTTTTGAAGTAATTCAAAACCTCTTGGGAAAGACTTGAAGACGTTCCGTTTTGTTCGTCGACATCAAGGTGGTGAAATCTTGCTATGACATACACCTTACCTTGGTCGACATTTGTGAAGTCCTTGAAAAACATTTTTTATTCAAAGTTTCTATGGCTATTCCTAAAAAACTGACGCTACTTTGACGTAGGGCGATAATTATGAATGACATATCCTAAACTTTAATTAGTCAGACCACTAAAATGTTTTTTTTTGCTTTATGGACATTTGCTTGCTCAAAAGTTGTGAATGAACGCAGTAGAAATAGGTCTTGGATAGGCTCAGTTAGCTAGGTTTTCATATAATATTTTTTATTCTAAATTAACCTAAGATGATACTAAAACTAGACATGACACTAACATAATATCTTATATTAACACGGTACGGTGCAAGGTCCTTCTACCGCTTTTTAAACTTTTTCTTCATGTTTCCTCTCTTATGCTTGTGCTTGGATGACGAACCTGTGAAGCCTTTCACCCACCTATCTTTCTCAACCTCCCATTTCAATTGTTTTGGGTCTGCAAAAGTAAAATTAATTTATTAGAAACTATAAAAAAGTAAATAGTGTAAACATAATTGAAATTAAAAACACTCACCAGCTTTATCTTTATTGATAAGAGTTTGAGAGCCGGTAAGATTTTCTTCAGCATTAGCTTCAAGTAGTTCTGCAAACTGGTCTGCAGAGGCGAACATATCGGTTTCACCAGAGCTTTTGCTGTGCTTTCTTGCCAGTTTTCCTTTCTATAATATTATATCAATTCGAAATTGAATTATTTTGGATTTGAATTTGAACCTTCCACAAGAAATCAAAGAAAATAAAATACCTTAGGGGTAAAAATTTCGTCGTCATCCTCAAACTCAATATCTTCCTCGTAATCTTCCATTTCATCGTCCATGTCCCCGAATTCAACGAAGTCGTCAACGTCATCGTCCTCTTCCAGTGAGCCAGCGTCTGATTCTTCTTCTTCATCTTCCAAATCCTCCAATGCTCGCTTTCTTTTTTTAGATTTTCCTTTTTTCGGAACAACAGAAGCGAAGTCGATCTCTTCAGTATCTTCGTCTTCTTCACTGTCATCGTCATCTTCGCCGTCAGGTGTGGTAGACTTGAAGTAATTTTTCATCAAACCATCAAATTCATCATCATCTATACTATCAGAGTCCGAACCATCATCCTTCTCCTCGTTATCAACATGTTTTTCTTCTTTCGCTTTCTTGAAATACCTGAAAGTAAAAATTCCGCTCGTAATTATTTACACCAACAAGAAAAATCCTTTGTTTTCCTAATAATTAGGAATAATATAATGGATTAATTAGTATACTTGTAAAAGAACAGCTCATCTACAGGTATTTTCTCTTCATCGGCCATTAAATAGTTGTCCGAATTCACAGGTACATTTCTCAGTCCCTTAGGCTGATATTTTGCATGGTCCTGATCGATAAAAAGTACATTTTGTTTAATTTTTCTTTATAAGGTTACGACCAATAATGATTTAAAAAGAACTATGAGTAAAACCCTACCTTTTTTACTTTTGCATTACGATACACAAAGCGTTCTAAAAATCTTCCTAGAGTAAAATCTTTCAGAGGATTCCCCTGGTACGATATACACTTTCCTTCCGCTAACGTCTGAGCAAATAAGGCAACGCTAGGATGAAAATGCTTGGAAAGACCAGCGATTTCATAAGCCAAGGTATGAGCAGCTCCACAATAACGGGGATTACGTGCTGTCGCATCATACTTAGTTAAGGCCGTTTTCAATAGTGGTTTCTCATCTGTTCCTTCGTTTTCGTTAATTGTGGAACACTCTGGAATATTCTCACTCAGCGGTTTCACTATTGATTCTTCATTTATAGTATTGGAACTGGAGATGCTCGTGGAATTGGCAGAAACGTAATTCGAGGTCATATCTTCAACTATTCTAACATTAGTTGATTTCATCCACGCTTTCAGCTTGGAAGTATTATCCGACTTTTTTTTGCTTCCATCGCCATCTGACTCAGTATCAGAATCGGAAACTAATATTGATGTATTATTGGCTTCAGCATCTTTTTCATCTTTACTTCTGTCTCCCAATCTAATTATGGCAGAATGAGTTTTTGACACTTCAGAAAGTGTCAGTAGAATTGAACAGGCTAGATTTGCAGGAACATTCAAGCAAATCTGGAAACAATAATTCTCTTACGATAGGAAAAAAATTTTCATGAAATAAAGAAACGCACATGTCCTTTCACAATACCTGCAGTAATCTTTTACCAAATCCAAGTAAACGGTCATGATTATCATCAGCTTTCATTGCTCTAAAGATTAGGTTGATGAACTGCATATTCAGTGATGTAGATAAAAACTCAGGAGAAAGTAATTTTCCGTAGAGCACTCTATAAAATCTATGTTTTTCGTTCCGGATTTAAAAAAATTTAAACGCTTAAATTTAATACTTAAGCTTTCAGCTGATAGGAGTTTTATCAATAGAATGTACACAACTTACCGATCAGCTCCAGTAGGGTTTCTTTCTACATCAGTAACTTGAAACAAAATGCATAGCGCCTGCACAGCGATAGTAAACTGAGATAGTTGAACGATCTTGTATAGAGTATCTAGATTTTCTGTAAAATTGAAGCCAAATTCGCGAGCCTGTGGGAACGCTTTATTAATTCCAGTTAGCAACCCACTCATCATTTTAGTGTCAATGTCCCCCTAAAATAAATGTGACGGAATCAAAATCACAAAAAGTTCAGCTAAGAAAAGTTTATTAAATGAATATTTAAATCAATTAGAGTTCATACCGTTTTAACACTTGCTTTAAAGAATGCTAAGTGAACACCGATGAGCTTGTGTGCTAAAGATGCATGTTCATTTTCCAAAGGAATTAAATTCAAAAAGCATATACCATAGTACTGAGCTTTTCTAGCAATATTATTTCGAAACAAAAGTCTCTCAACTTCTTCAATGACGACACGCTTCATTTTAGGGTGTTCGTCTAGAAGCCTCTTTAAATAAAACAGAGCCCGTGAACCCAATTTTTTTGCTGGATCTCCCAATTTGTTTACCAGCACTTGTAACAGTACCTTCAAAGATAACAATCTTCACTACTGTGACCTTTCTATTATCTCTTTAACAAATAACTTTAAAACTTACGGCTTCTTGTTCTGGATGCGCTGTTAAAAGTTGATAAATTATAGATATTGCTTTGCCTCTTAATTTTTCGACCGTATCGCTTGCCATTCTTTTTAAAGCATCAATATAAGTGTTATAGTTATTTTTCAGCCGTTCTTCAAAAATATATTCTATAAGTTCCGGTTTGGTGGCTCGGTGAAGTTGAGATCCTCTATCATTAAAGGCAATAAGCTTTCGATTTGGAGGAAGTAAATTTTCCAAGAACAAATCCCGCACCGTATCTGTTTAAAGTTAGTAATAAGTACAAGGAAAGTGTACAACGCCGCAAGTTTGCATGCAACAATATTACCCTAAATCCTCGCTCATATGCTGCCCTCATTAATTATGCCGCACGTCTATCCTTTACATGTTAAAGGGGGCTTATCTCCCATGTTAAAATGCTTCAAAACATATTTTTTTTGCATATATAAGCCGCGGCATATGGGCGAGGATTTAAGGTCAAAATAATATGTAACATGAAAGACTAAATTACCAGCTGTCATCATGCATTGTTGTTTCCCTTGCACCTTTACCATCCCGATTAAATTGTGCAAGTATTTCAAATTATGAGTGGGGGAGTCTTGAATCCGCACAATAAAGGCTGCCATACGATCGGGTAGGGTACCATTTTTCATAATTTTTTCCATCCACTGAAAGTCCGACTTGTTTGAACCCCGCATATTAGCTTTTTAAGAAATAGATGAATAATTAATACAAACCTTGACATAAACCTCCAAATAATGATTAGAGCATAGGCGCAACCACAAGGGGGTATCCAGGGGGTACAAATAGCATTAAAGGATAGGAAGGGGTGTGGCTTAGCGGGACTGGGAGGGGAGGGGCCTGCTTAACAAGTAAAGGATAGGGCTTATTGGGAATTCCAGGGGGTAAAAATGCACCCTCGTTCGTACCCCCAAAGTACCTCGTACTTACCTAATTTATAAGCTTGAACCTCTTTTTCTAAAAGCTCCTCAGCCGTTTTTCTAATCTCAGCTATTTTAGATGGGGTGAGATACTTCAAATCCTCACTTTCCACATTGCCTTCCATCTTGCCGTGCAATGTATCTTATCTGAATTTGGCTTATCTTTGGATAAGGTATACTACAAGTAAAATTAAATTAAAAACTTTTTAAAAAACAACATTTTTATTTCAAGCACATGTGCGTGCATTCGTTGAGTGGTAAGGGAATTGGGGATTTGTAGATACCGCAAAGTGTCATGTCCTACCTAGCCCCTATTGCTACGCACAAGGCATATTACAGGAATTCCCTTTCTATAGGCCGCACTCGTTAATTAAGCCGCCGGCTATCCTTCCAATGTTAACAGGGGTATCTCTCCCATGTTAAATATGCTTCAAAACATCATTTTGTATGCATAAACCGCGGCTTATGGTCAGCGAATTACGGTAGTATCCCTCCCTCAAATAGTAGCCCCTGGTAGAATTAGTGAAATTAGAATAAAATAGCTTATCTGGTTGAAGCAGACACCCACACCAGGCTGATAATTGGAAATACCGTATTTCCCGTTTTAATTCCCCTGGGACATTATTACTTGGAAAATTAGAAATTCTATTAACATGGACAAGATAGGACTTATAACATGGAAAGGTAGGGGGGGGCATCAACCAGAGGAGGGGGAATTAAAACGGGAAATACTGTAGTAGGGTTAGGTAGGGTTCTTCACAAAGAAGAATGAGGAATGTGAGACGCTTCATGCTTAAATGAAGTGATTTAAAATAATGATGCTACTAAAACTCAGCAGACGTCTTGCGACATTCAGTCTTGAAACTTAAACTATTCGAATGTTAAAATTCAATAATATTTGACAAAGTTGACTTGAATTATCTTCAGTATAGCTTATTTATTGATTGACTTTGACAGGGTATGCAGAACGGTCAAACATAGGAAGCTTGGTTATTTTATCAAAAGTTTTTACAGAGGTTGGTGATGCATGCTTCATGGTAAAATTGTAAATGTAAGTGAAACCGCTAACGCGATACGAGGTTTAAGAATACGAAGCAGCAAGTTGATGAAGTAGAATGATTACTCCGCTGGATACGAGCGTCCATAACGGTCCAGGAAGGTTTCGCCGTCCGTTGCTTTTTTTCTTTAATTTTTTGGCCTTGGCCTTCGCTTCTACTTCTTTCTTTTTAATGCATTTGTAAATTTTCTGACCTTCGTTGTACTTTTCATCGATATCCACACATAAGCGGGTTTTGTAGCACATTTTCCCATTGAAAAGCTCCTTATTGATTTCCGGGTCACATCTTCCACGAATCTTGCATGTTCCGTTGCGCTGTTTGTATCTTAAAGTCTTCCAAACGCCTGTATTAGCACAGTCACATTTACTCGTTGTCTCATTGCACTGGAGGTAGTAATGTGTGCTGAAGCATATGGCGGTGAACAAGGAACGATCCTGTTTAAGCGTTTTGTTGCGGTAGGTTAAGTGGCTATCAACGAGAGTTTTGTAATTCATCAGGTAGTCTCCGTAGGTAGTTTCATCACTGAGGTAAACGGGGGACTTTTTTATATACTCTGTGTAGTTACAGACATCTCCGGCTAAAGCCCCGTCAGTCTCTTTCATATCTTTCAGCGTCATTTCTATGGAAGATGGTAGTGACCTTTTATTTCTACGATGCGGCTGATTGTCCCCTGATGTATCCCCAATGGTACTGAGCATCTTTTTAAAAGAGGCATCATCCGGTGATCTCAAGCTGCGGTTTTCTTCTGCTGATCTTGATGATGCAAATCCGGAGTTTATCGTAAAAAATAACCACCATATAAGAGACGCTGCTGATTGCATGTCTTCTCGGGCCAGAAATTCGGAAGGTTGAAGGCTAGAGATATAATAGGCATAATGCATTTTTATAATACCCTATGGTTATTCAGGCAGGTATATGTCATGTTGTAGGTTTATTGTGGATTGAAGATTCGTAAAATAAATCAACTTCTCTTACTTCTTGGAAGCTTTCGACAGAAACTCTCAGGGACGTTGTATTTACAGAAGAAGATTTGGTTACATAAAGAGGTCCATTCTGCACTTTTGCACTTGAGTATGGCAGTTGGGGTTTATTTTATTCGATGGTAATTGAAAGATGACACTTTTGTACTTCAAAAATTGAATGAAACTTGACTCACATTTTCATCTCTGAAATCTTACTTGTTGCTAAGCAATGCAAGCCCGTCATTTTCATGAAGCCGCAAATGCGATATTGTTCTTTCATGAGCCGAGCGTCATTCATTTCATTACTTTTTGAAGGTTATTTGTTATATCGGGTGAAGCAGAAATATGTATATGGGGGCTGTATTCATGATTTACGGCATGACCACGGTTGCTATGACACCTT
>JAQFZX010003183.1:0-13758 GCA_034682405.1 Hydroisotoma schaefferi | reverse complement strand
CTACTACTTCTACTACTACTACTACTTCTACTACTACTACTACTTCTACTACTACTACTTCTACTACTACTACTACTACTTCTACTACTACTTCTACTTCTACTACTGCTTCTTCTACTTCTACTACTGCTACTTCTACTACTACAGCTTCTACTACTACTACTACTACTACTTCTACTACTGCTACTTCTACAGCTTCTACTACTACAGCTTCTACTATTTCTACTACTACCACTACTTCTACTACTACTACTACTACTACTACTACTACCACTACTTCTACTACTACTACTACTAATACTTCTACTACTTACCACTACTTTTACTACTACTACCACTACTTCTACTACTACTTGCTTCCAGTACTGAAAACCTTTGAAGGTAACCGAAAAGAACAAAGTAAAAAGGGAAAGAAGTTGAGAAGATGGATGAATAGATTGACTCTGGTAATATTTCACTCGGTACTCATTATGATTATTAAAGGACTGCCATCACTAAAGGCACAGCGTGCCTACTTCCTACTGCAGCTAGCAAGCACTTAAAATCTAAAAAGCTTCTCGTTATCATTGTTTCTCATGTTTTTCTATTCACACAGCGTTAGCCTTACCTTTACTTCACTTATGCAGCTCGAGTTGGCTAATAAATCTACCAGGTACTTGTGTCGTAGTACTGAAAGCTATGAACATAACAGAACAAATTGTGCATCCATCTCTTTGAAGAATTGGCATGAAATAAAGCAGGGAACGGGTTTTTTTTTTATAGAAGTTCTTCATAAACTTCGGTTCTTTCCTTGAGAGGTAAAAACTACTGCAAAACTCTACAATGCGGCAGGGTTACGTGTAAACCTTCTATATTAATTTTAAAACTGCATAAATGTAATTTTACTAACTACTAATAGCCCTTGCTCTTAATAACTCACAGTTATTTATGTAAAATAAAACTTAGAACACTGAAGAATCATCCATAATTGCTGGACTTTCTACGTTTAGGGACACTGCCTTTTCCTAATTTTAATTTTTACTGCCGTTTGAAGATTTTTGTAAATCGATGTTTGAACAGTTTATCTTAAGGTTTTGTACAATATTTTTTATAGAAGAAATGGCAATAAAACACAGTCGATAGATATCCCTACTACAGTGACAGTATTTGACATCCTTCGCAAAAAATATGGAATAAGAACATAGAAATAGTTACAATGCTTCGTGTTTAAAAAAATACATAAAACTCATACAACATACGACCAACTAACTGGCAGGCTAAGCAAGTTCTTTATAAAACTTTACCTTTACCTACCTGTTCCATCCGACAAGGCATGAAATGGTGTAAAAAGGTGCACGACGAAGTAAAATATAATTAGACTGAATAAAGTGGATGTGGTGGTGGCTGAAAAGGATTAATATTGATAATGAGAAGAAGAAGAACGTTGTCAAAGTAGTTGAGAGTTGATAGGGACAAAAGAAAGGGAGACAAAAAGAAAGTCGGATCAAGATTATCATCAATCTCGTCCTCTTGCCACTTTCTCCATGTTAACTCTTTTTTATACCAAAATCTGGCCATTTCTTGCAAATACAGGATATAAATTACCCCAAAACTGAGAACGAGGTAAAAAAGACTTATCCGGGCTAAACTTTGCAAGGATGGATATACATGACAAGGACACGGGCATTTATTTGTTTGGAGAAAGATATGCTCTACTACTACTACTACTACTACTACTACTACTACTACTACTACTACTACTACTGTACTGCTGCTGCTGCTACAAATACTACTACTAAAACTGCGACTACTACTACTACTACTATTACTACTACTACTACTACTACTACTACTACTACTACTACTACTACTACTACATATCCTGCTGCTACTACTTATGCTGATAGTTCTACTGGTACCCGGTGAAGGGTGAAACGGGTGCCCACGATGGTTCTATTTGTAATGCATACAAAGAAGCATTGTTTTTGTCCCAACTTTGATATAATATTGTTCGTTCCTTTAATCTTAAACCAAAACCGAGACCAACTTCACTCAAAGAGATGAAAGGATAAAATAAGTTAAGGGAAATAACCAAAGGGCTGTGTATCTTCTTAGCGTATTGTTAGGGGGAAGATGGATAGTTTGATTGTATTTTGTATTAATGATTTATTGACTCCAAACAAATATTAAAGGTTTCGAAATATCTTTAGAGGCAGCTCAGACTAGCCTGGCTTTAATTTATTAATAATTATTGCAGTAATTAAATTAGGATGCATCATATAGAAATCTTGTACATGGATCATTGCGGGTGTGTTCCGTGGTGGTTTTGAACGTTTTAGAATATTGAAATGGGTGAAACAAATTCAATCTCGAAACTTAATTAAGTTCTGGATTTAGAAATATAATGCACTAAAGCTGAGGTTGTATTGTGATACTCTTATTCACAGAAACTGATGAAACCAACCAACCAACCACATCCTTTATAAATGCCTGAATTTGTTTTCGTTTGCCAAACATATTACAGGACAGGACCCTCCTCTTTATGACTGTGACCTTTGGCTTCATCTTTTATTATTAAAAAAAACCTTTTTAAGCACGTTGTTGTGGAATGGACAATGCCGGATGCGGGTACTTTCTATACGGGTACAAGGGGATTTTGAATGGATGAATGGATCAAATGAATGACACTTCCTCCCCCATCGGTGTATTCCCTTCGTGTGCTTTGTAAAGGAGGATTGTAATACAATGTTGTAATGCATGTTTCCATTATGCATGGGATAATAATACAAAATCTATGATTGTAGATAGGTGTCTTGCTGGTTCTCTGCTTTGTTACCCTTGAATTGACAAGAGTGACACAATGTAGTTGGTCATGACGTGACGTGAGATCAGGATAAGATTATGACAAGGAAGGAAGGAAGAGGGGACAAAGAGAGCTCAAAGTGTCATGTCTCCAAAAATGTACAAATACAAACAACAAGGGGGTTATAATTTAATACTGATTACCACCAAAGTAGTGGTCCATTAGAGGACTAAGGAGGGTGATAAGTTGTAAGATAAATGGAAAAGTAAATAGATTGACAGAAAACGGGGCTTTAGTAGAGTTTGATTTAGCTTTAGAGCTTTTATTTTATGACGTTAGTACAGGCTAAGGTCAAAGGAAGGAAGGTGGATGGATGGATTGTTACAGAAATGGCTTTGTTCAGAAAGAAGGTTACAAATATTTGACCGTGAGCTTCAAGGACGATGTCAAAAAGGAGCTTGAGAACTTTGAAATCTAAAATTTGTTCGAACTTTTTGGAGAAACTGTTAAAAATGAAATGTATAATTTTTCCATCAAGGTATGTTTTGGTGCAGAAATCTCAACAACTTTTGGGGACTGCATTAAAGTCTCACTAAACTGGATAAATTAAAGCCAATTTATTCGCCTAATTAGTTGGGATTTCATGCATTAGAAGATTTAGGGTTTCTGATTAGACGTGGGAAGGATTTTGTTTTATTTGCACTCCTACATTAAGTAATCCTTGTTCATAATGCAATTGAAAAAGTGAGAAAAGAGCAAGGAAATGGTATAAACCTGAGCCTTTTCATGGTGAGTAAAACCGGCTAAGAAGAGCCAAGACTTTTAAATGAATGGAGTGTCTTTTTGACTTTTCATTTTTCACTGCGTTTACTATTCCTAGCTAGCAGGTTTACTAGGTTTTTTGTGTAATAAATATAAGGAAAAGTAACCCTACTACTATCTACATTCCATTTCCTGGTTGGTCTTGATAGTTTTAGTAAGAAGAGGAAGAGAGGAAGAACTAATGGAGTAACAAGTGTGTAATTCTCAAGAGATTGTTCACGCCCCGTCAATCATTCTTCTTGATCCATTTTTCTCATTAATTATTCAGCCAGGGAATCCCACCGGGCATCACTCCTCTCAACTACCCTACAAATATCCAACCCTTTCTCTACTTTCAAACTTACTAAAAGTAACCAAAATGATAAGGATAAATTCACTCAACTTTCACCATTCCAAACCAGGAACCGTTTTCCCATACCATTCCCAGAATTCAATCCTAATGTCCATTAAAGTTCACAAATAAATATCTGCCTACCTATCACATCCCCATCTATTACTTCCTTAGTATTTGGGATAGAACTCTTCTATTTTTTACAAGCCTCATGAGTACAGTGTAACCGAACCATGAAGCCTAGTATTATGTGGTAAAATACAACACTTACACAAGGTACATTTGGGATTGAAAAAGTCTAGCATAGTGTGGACTCTTCTATATAACTCACTAAGAATTACCGTCGCTTTAACCAAATACGACTGGGATTGATTTACTCTTAGGTTGAGCATTATTGCAATAATTAAAGCAATATTGAGCATTCGTAAGCGATTAAGGTAGAAAACTTTGTTGGATTTCAAGTTTTCCCAAGCAGTGAATGATTACCACTTTAAAACATTACATTGTTGGTTGACTTGCTAAGTACAAGTCTTATAATAGAAGCCTCCTCATCCCGTAGAGCTAGTAGAGAAAGTCTGACTCAACACGGAAAATCCCCAACCACCTTCCTATAAGAGCTAATGTATTTCGGAACAACAAGGAATGAAAAAATACTTCCATTATCACCCTCTTTTTGGGGTTTTTTGGTAAATAAACGAATAAATAATATAGCAAAACATCTTCGGAGTACCAGAAAATGGGTCTGCAGTTTATTCAATACTATCTTAAAAGAGACCAAAAGCTCAAGAATCTTTCGGCATTGTGCAATTTTCGAACGACAGTTGGCCAACATATATTTCTGCTACTCAAATTTTTTTAAGAATAAGAATTGATACAAAGAGCCAATTAAGCTGAAAGTCTGAAATTGCGAACTCCTTAACTATAATCCATCCATCCTTTCTAGATGCTAAGATAAGCTATGCTTGCTGTTATAGTTGAAGTTTTTATGGGGTTTATTTCCACCAAGAAAGTTTCCTACATTACATGCATTGGGGAATATGATTTGATTATTGGACTGAGGAATAAAAACTAAAATAATGCTAAATGATGATCTTTCAAGAGTTTTTTGTCTCGTTGGGAAAAAGAGTTACGAGGCCATCAGAAAGAGTTGTGGGTAAAAGTAAGACAAATAGTCAAATGGCTTGAGAGAGGAAGTACTTTTCATTGAGTCCGGAAGATATTATTTCCATCTCTGGCTTTACATTTTTTCTTTGAAAATTATTTAGGCTAAAGTTATGGCACGTGGGGGATAGTTTTTGGCGTCTTATGTTTTGAGGAAATTAAAGTGGACTGGATGTTATTTAATTTGAATAAAGAAATTTCGTTATGAGGAAGGATACGGAGAGGAAGCTTTCTTAAGGAAATTAAAGTCGGTTGTATTTTAGTTGTACGTTAATTTAAATTTTGATACAAGCGGAAGAGGAAGTCGTACTGGAATCGGGAACAAACATTTCATAAGCGGAGTTGCGAAATATTGTTTTATTATTAATTTATGAGATACGAAATATAATTAAAATCTATAGTTTATGTAAAATTGATAGATTAGATTCAATATAACTTATTATGGTTGATACTTTCTGAGACTTCTCGCGGATAAATACATTCTTGCAAAAACAAATTTGATTGCAATTTGGCAACCACAACTTATAAGTTTCCTGAGCTATAATTAGGATAGGTACCCAACTTACGAGCCGAGCCCCGCCTTATCTGTCTGCTAAAGATAAGGATTCTGAAGGACAGGACCAGAGAACTAGTGCGGTTTGTCCGAGAAGGCGTGTGAGGTGACCGATGAACCCGATTATTGCGTCAATCTCACCATTCCATCTCTTTTTTGGTTTAATTATTCAAATTACTATGCATACCGTATACCCTCTATTAATAGCCCTTGCTCTAATTCCATTCAGGAGTTGAAGGATCCATTTTAGCATACAATTTGATAATGCTATTTCGAAGGGCTCTAAAACGGGAATCCATATAATATTACATGGCATATGCTACATATCTAATTTCCTGGAGTATTATGTTGGCACAGGTAAAGTGGGACAGTAGTTCATCCAAGTAGTAGTAGTAGTAGTAGTAGTAGTAGTAGTAGTAGACTAACTACAGTAACCATTACGGCGATAGCATCTGCAAAATCCGCTATTGTCCATTTCTCCTATGCCAGTTCGAGTTCTGGCTGGGGTCGTTTTAGCCATTGCTGCCTTGAATGAGATTGAGCTTTGAGCAGTCTGGCAGACAAGCTTAAACGATAAGAGGTTAATGATAATTGCATTTATAATTCAGACCGAGTATTTCTCCAACTCTTAGAAGAGTCAGCCTTTATGACAATTTTAACCCGACGAGTGAGTCGTACTTTCTTTAATTTTCTTATTTTAGTTCAGCGATAGACTAGATTTTGAAAACCGAAGAAGTTTATTGTCTATATCTGGAGCTGATCATCGCCTTCTAGAATATCTTCTCTTCCTACGTGAAGTTAACCTGAGTAGTTGTAAAAGGTATACAGAGATCCTTGTTCTGGGCAGGTCAGCATGGTTAGGTCACTGGGATATCGAGGTGACTAGCTTTTGGTTTTAACAGGCTCAAAGTTTACGGCGGAATGGACACTTTGATATGAATATGATTTGGGATAAGTTAAGTTTAAGTTACACGAGAAACGATACGATTAAGGAACTTGTGAGGTGAAATGAGAGAATGGGAAGTAATTGTATTTGGCATTCGGCCTTTGTAATAATTTTACGTCCTATTGCTAATTTAATTTACGTTTGGATCAGAAAGGCCCTCGAGTATTGAAATGGAAGAATTGTGGTTAAAACGATACTGTGAACGCTTTGCCAAATTGTAATGGGCAGCAATATTAGTACTATCGGAATAACATCCCGTGTGTTTGAGGTGTCTTTTGTTAAATTGGGTAGAAAGAATGATTGTAATTTTTGATACCAGCCAACTTGGGCTGAGTAGGATGACATAAACCTAGCATGCCTAATTACTCGGTACTTGATCCTCAACCTCACGAAACTTGTCAATCATTAAAGTGTAGTTTAAAGCTTTTTGCAACATTTTCGTTACACGTTTTCATGAGTGTGCACATTTTTGCTAAAATTTTGCCGCATTTAGAATGTTGAAGAAGATTGTGTCTTTTTGCCATGCCATGTTGATATTTTGCGAATTTTTCTTAAGTTATTGTCATGGTTTTGCGAGATTTTACGACAATTTCGCGAGATTTTGCGACAATTTCGCGAACGGTTTGCAAGTTTGCGAATATTTTGTTTAGATTTTAGACGTTTATCGAATATTTTGCCAAGGTTTAAGAGTTTGAGAGATGATGCCTAAAATTATGCGTAAACCCTTAAACTTTGGCCGATATTATTATTATTACTCGCATTAATGCCTCAACTTGAACTTTGGGCTCTTAAATTTTTATTTTCAAGACCTATAGTATAATTTTTTGTGATGAAATTGATCACGTCATGAACCCATGCCACGTCAGTACTAACATACTACGAACTTCTAACAAGTTAGACGCCGTACAACCCCTAGAGTAAGCAACGAACTTACCTACTAGACTACTACCATGAGCAAGCCAGACAGTCACAGTGAGAAAATAGCAAAATAAACATAATATATCAATAGTAATAAAGCCCCCACCACCCGTCCGATTGCCAAATCTAAAGCGTTGCTTCACTTCTATTGTAATTATATTTATTTGAGTATGTTATTTAAATTTGAGTGCGTTATTCAAATTGGCCTACCATTGCGTAACGTCTAAAGGTTTGACTGTGCTCGTAATAGTAAATCTTCCGTGGGTAAATAAACTGCTCAGTATATCCAATCCGCAGCCAATACCTGGGAACTCCCTCGGGTTTAAGGATCTTTTATTGGTATTGATGAATTTCTCAGGATCCGGGCATAACAGGGTTTTAGGAAATCCTTTACCAAGTTAAACTAACTCAATTAAGACCCAGGGACCCGGTAAAACCCTGAAACCCCTTTTAAACTCTGAACAAAACTTCGGAGCTTTTTCGTTCCCTGCCAAGGCCTGACTTTCTCTGTATTATATTATCGTCTGGAAGGAAGCGGTTGTTCAACGTGAATTTAGTTGTTGTTCACGGTTCATGAATTTGCAACCAACCGTTCCAAATTCCATCTAACCAAAGCGCAACTTATAGCTGGTTTAGCAACGTATCTATTCATCTGCGCTGTTATTTACAGTGAGTACAAGTAAAAGTAGCAATAATGGTAGTAGTAGAAGTTGCTGAACTCAATCAACAGAGATTTAGTTAAAGCTGAGAACAACCGATGACTAAATTAAGTAGCCAAAGAGAATGAAAAGCATGTACGATCTGCAAACACGCACTTTACCAACAAACAAATATTTAATAAAGTCTGCCTGAAAGTTAGTTGGTGAGAAACGTGTGGAATTCCAGTCAAGTTTATAAGTCTTACATTGATTCATCAATGACAGAACTAATTTACTACTTCTATGTTTGTTATGTAACATCACCGCTTTCACGTCTACCACTACTGTTACTACTGTTACTGTTACTACTGTTACTACTGTTTTAATTAGTATTGGAATAGGTCCACTGCTGCTAGAAAGGTGCAGCTTAAATTATTATGGACGTAAGTAAAAGAGATCTTAACAGTTAAGTAGGTTAGCTGGACTTTGTAGATAAGGATAATTCAGTCAATGGTGTAATTGATTATGCCATGACTGTGACCGCGACAGATTCTACTTTTAGATTAGGATGTTTGTAATAATTATGCAGCATGCAGACTGTGCTGCATGTCAGTTTAAAGTCCTTAAACCGTTCCGCTCACAAGTCGATGCTATGCTGTGGTTTTGACTGCAAAACTTTCTTGATTGATGATGAAAAGGTGCAAAAGTGTTGGGTATACTTATTGATCATCTTATGAAGTGTATTTAGTACAATTTTAATTGGAATTTTTTAGATCAATACTATACTCCGTCGCAGAGACAGATAACGATGTGAAGTTCAAATTGCATCAGAATAAGTTATTGGCTGGTTTTTGTAATAGTAGATACATATAATCCCAGAAGTATTTTTAGTAACATTTACCTGTCCGAAAAAGGGACTGTCACTGAAAGTTGTAAAGACTCTATCTTAATAATAATCATCCCGCAAGGTGGATTTTATTCTGTTATGATAAGCGTCTTTAAGATATGATAAGTGAGAAGCGATAGGTTGGGTTATTATCTTTACTAATACCCACTTTGGATGCATATTTTATTTATATACTATACCTGACTTCACTTTACGCTTAACTAAGTAAGTAGTGGTAGTGACTGGAACAAGTTTACTATTACTGTTGAAATTTTGAGTTCCTTGGTTGGATGAAATACTTACTATTTCTACTACTACTATGGAAAACTACTACCAGGGATTCGGTGGTAAGTTTGCTGCTTGAGCTCAAGTGGGTAAGGGAGGGTGAGTTGAAGGATATTTATTCCTCAGTATTCACTCCCAAAGTCCTCAGTTTCGTTTCAGCTTTCACTCATCCATCACGCCCACCCGTGTTCATGTTTCAAAGGGAAAGTCGAAACATTTTCTGCATTCGGTTGAGAAGCCATTAAAATAAAATTAGCGAATTGCAAAAAAAGTTCATAAATAAGAAATGTTTACAAGGATTTGCGCTCAGTAAAGTTGCTAAACTTGTGGCAAGTTCTCTCCATTGACAATTAACCCTTCTCCAGTTATCTGACTAACTTTGGTAGAAGATATCAGTTAATGTCTTGAAGTAGATGAATAAATTATCATAAGTATAAATAACAACTTAAAGCTAAATAAGCACGAGTAATAAATAAGCTGGGTACTTTCCTTGAGGAAAGAACGGATAAAGTTGTATAAAAAGAAGTAAGAAAGTTAGTTTTGTGGCTGAAAGAGAAAGCTGGTTGAGTTAAGTGATTTGATTAACTTGGAGGAACTGCAGTAAGCTTGAAGCTGACGGTTTTATATACTCAAAACAAAACCGGGTGGGGAAAGTTATGAGGAAATTTAATCAACAAGATTAGACAGGATAAATTATCCGACTTTCTGTCCAAACAACCAAGGCAAGGGGGGCATTTTGGGTTTTATTGGAATAATAAGTTGGATTTGAGGTAAATAAGACCTCAAGTGAGACGATTACAGCAGAAGGGGTCTATTGAGACTGCTTCATGAAGCATCAAATTCTACCTCAGAATCGAAAGACTTTGTCGGTTTTTTTTGTAAAGGAATCATAAGGACTTTAAAAAAAATTAGACAATTTCTCAAATTTTCCAAAATAAGTTCCAAGATTTGCCTTATTATACTCATTTTTACGGTTCGCCTCCCTGCATTCTAGCAACAACTTTATCAAAGTGCGAACCGGGTAACGAATAGGAAATCGGTGAATTAGCTTTAGAGCCAGCTCACCCGCCTAAATAACTTACCCGTATCGTATTCCGGTGGTATAGATTGGGTGTCGTGGAATAATATTTCAACTAAGTAATCAAGAAATAAAATAAGGAGTGTCGGCTCACACACGTGAACTTGCTTGAACCAAAGGTTCTTGGTATTATTTTAAATTGCATTTATTTATTTACCAGTTATACCTTTACTGCTACTGCATTGCTATTGTCGAGGATAAATCAAGATTTTGTAACCTGCTAATTAAAAACCCGTTTGATTAACTTGTACCGAAAGAAAAACAAGAATAGGGTTTGGTTACTCAAACAGTTAAAACTTATACTTTCTCTAATCTAACCTTCCCTTTCTAATAAGAGAACTTGACTTAACGGAAGGAATACTTCATTGTAAAAGTTAAGTAGAGTGCGAGTTCGGCACGTTCCCCATTATGGACTTGTATACGTAGTTCGTTAACGATCTGGAACGTTAGAGAGTTCAAATAAACTTATTCGGTAAACGGTAGAGTTACTTGAAGGTAACTGCTGCAGGTAGTTTTTGTTTTGGAGGAAAGCACAGGCTTTGTTTCAGAGGAAGTTACTTAGTTTCTCTGGTTTGTTTTGTTGTGAACAGGAACATCTCAATTTCACATTAGTTGGATTGGATTGCAGTAAAATAAATTCAACGAGTGTACGAAGGGAAATCAAGAACTCTGTCAAAAGTAAACGTGGTGAATTTTGCTACTCAAGCAGTATATCCGGAGTTGACGTAAGAATCTAAGAAATTTGTTGTCTTCTTGGTTATTTTTACTAGAATAGGATAGATGCGGTAATTTCTTGGATTTTTATAAGTTTAATGCTCAGGCAAGTTTTCAGTAACAATGGAAGCCGGAAATACTTGTTTTTTTTATACTTTATTGCCAAATAGTTCATCTTCATGCAACGAAATAACTTCATATTAACCACTTTTTAAGAAATAGATCTCATAAACTTCATTTATTCAAGTTTAACAGTTCTCAAATCGTTCGTAATAATTTATTGTTTAAAGCTCAGCTTAATCCAGTTCAAACCTGCAGGTTTAAGTTGTGTTGTTATCGTCATTTTCGAATTAAAATTACACCCTGCGATAAGAACTGATCTAAAAGGCTGCTACTTTTATTCCCTTGTAATTATTTTTTTACCCGAGTTGCCTTAATTTCCCTGTTATGGTTAACAAAAATATGCTTTCCTCTTTTTTTTAATACAAAAAAAACTGCTAACCAAAGGAATTTTTTGCTGGTAGAGTCGGACGGAAGTTGAAGGAGGTGTTTTTGCTCCTTATAAAAGTTAGAAGAATCACGAGAAAGGATCCTCAGCCAGCCTCTTGCATGATGAAATGAAGTCAATTAAGGAGTGGGCAATTATTGTATTCATTATTGGATCAGGTAAGCAAAGCTCAACTAAACCTGTTTTTCATCTCTTTACTTTACTTTAGTTTACTTCACTTTGTGTAATTAAGTGAGGCATATATTTATGGTAGGTTTTAGTAGTTTCGCAATCCCCGTTTAGCTAACTAGAACCTGTCAACAAGGAAGTTAAATATTTTGTTTCAAACGCTTGTAAGAAATTAACTGATTTTTTCAGAGTAAAGCTAGCTTCAAGGCACAGTTGCTTAATTTAAATGGTTAAAATGCGTGTATGTTACCAAAATAGTATGTACTTTAGCAGGGTTTATTTATTCAACGCAACGCTTTCATGCCTTTCTTTGCTAGTTATTCGTGTATTAGGTTTTGCGTGCCAAGGGTTTTAGGTTTACGAAAAGTCCACGTGAATCGTGTGGGTGTGGTATGTGTGGGCGTAAATAACGAGAACAGTTTGCAGAAAGCACAACAAGTTAAAGGAGTGAAAGTATTTTACCGGATTTCTTTGATGAAACGTGAACTTGATGGATTTCTATTTTACAATTTTTACAGTCTTAGGTAAATTGAGGTATGCACTGGCCACTTTCACTGCTTCCATGCAAGATATTATATTCTCTCAATTTCCTAAGAATTGCATTAAATATTTTGTACACGTTAGCTTCTAATGCCTTTGAAATAAAGCTGGTAGCCCCCTGGGAAAAGCAATAAAGGAAAAACCAACATTTCTTAGCAGTTTTGTACAACAACTTAAAATGTATAAAATCAAGTGAATTCCTATAAAATCAAAAGAACCATACTGAACTGCATGATACATTTTTACTGTACATTTAAGATAAGCTAATATTTAGAATGTCGAAGGTACAGCAATTTATATTTATTTATAAAACCTTTTCCTTCTATTTGCCTTTCTTTGTTTACAGCTACAGAAGCCAGGAAAGACAATACCAATTTTTGTAGAAAGCATTTGATGAATTTAAAAATCATTTAGATGTTCTTTGTCTGCTCGAAGTCACAAGTTAAATTAAAACTGAACTATTATAAACTTTCCCTGTAATTTTCATCAAATTGAAAAGTAAGTTAGGTTTAGGTGAAGTGAATGCCAAAAAGAGCACTTTATCCTGACATGTTCATTTGCTAGCCAACTTTTTCCCTTACCTGGGTAGGATTTTAAACTGTTGGGAAACTATTTGACAAAAGTAAGGTACGGTAAACAAAGGAGGTTATTGTTCCTGGGATTGACAACAATTGATGTAGAAAGATAGTATTTTATTTGCTCCACTTATACTTTATCTTGTTTACCACTACTTTCAAGGAAAGTTTACCCCGAAACCAGTTCCCTTTCATCTTTTTCTAGTATAAAATCAACGATTCTGCTTCTAGTTGACTAGAGAGCGTTTATTGGGGCTCTAGTTGTAAGACCAACTTTTACTTTATTGTCTTTGAGGGATTTGTCTACATCCTAACTTTTGACTTTGACTCAATAACCCTCATCCGCAAATAGGATTTGCTAGTTGGTTGGTCTACGGATTCATGGATTTAAACAGGGGATGTAAGAGAGGCAGGGATCGGTCTGTTTTCGTATAGAATGGATAGTTTGCAAAGTCATGGATATTTGATGCGATCTAGTTTAGTTAGTTGCCTGTGAGTAGTAGAAATAAGAGTAACTGCGGTGAAAGCTTAAGGAGTAGCCGGCTGGAAATGCGAGGAACGGCGTGAGTAATTGTGGTTCGAATACGAGTAGCAGGAAAGCAGTAGCTATATTTCTGCGGATCGGTAACTGTACGATGAGTAGCAGATGAAGTAGACCGATCTTCGTTAAGCTCAAAATTGGAGCAGCGATCTGGATATGAGTAGATGTATCAGTAATTGAACTTATTTTTTGCCAAGATCAAGGATCGCTAGTTGAGAATTTTAAGGTTTTATGTATCTTATCTCTTGTAGAAAAATGTAAAGTGAAACGGTAGGAGAAAAGGTCAAACTGACAGGATCTGTTGACGTTTGC
>JAQFZX010003182.1:0-13790 GCA_034682405.1 Hydroisotoma schaefferi | reverse complement strand
CAAATCCAACCATATTTCCTTACGGAAAGCCAAAATTCCCTCATGTACACTATCATATGCAGATTTCTATTGAAAATAAGAATTTCGAAGTAAGACAAAGAAAGTCCAAGAGGGTTTTACTTCAACAATCAACCAATTTACTCTTCTGTATCCTTTCCTGACTCTGTAAGTAATACAATAAACATTTCTCTGGTATTTTTCAGCCCAGAGTAAGTGATTTTCAATCGTTAGTTAGACGTCAACTCAATTACCACCGAATATGTAGCACTTAGTCTCGTAATAATGGAACCAAGAATTTTCAATTCACGCGTGGCAACTCGGCTTAATTATCGCGTGTATCAACAATTTTAGATAACCGGCTTTAATTGATAACAAAATTTTCATGAAATAAGAGAGGCAAAAGTTATTCTTGCCTAACTCAATTGTCGTCCACTTCTTAGGACTAAATTGTACCCTAAAATCAAGCTATTAGAGGCAGCACGTAGGGTAGTTTTAGTGTCAAAAGCTATTACCGTATTTCCCGATTTAATTCCCCCCCCCCCCCGAAATAATTCCCCCCCGGTATAATTCCCCATGGGGTTCGGGCCATTTGAAATAACAATTCGCCACCCCGAAATAATTCCCCATGGGGAAAAAATTCCGATCCCTCAAATTGAAGCTTTTTTAATAAGAGATATTGAAAGTTAACTTTCTCATAGGATGTTAAACGGTTTTAAAAGAGCAATACCTAAAATAATTTTGAGAAGGGTTTTTTTACCATAAAAATAATTAAAAAACAAAATAATTCCCCATGGGAATTAAATCGGGAAGTACGGTATTTTGAGAAACTGTGTCTCTGTCCAGCTTCCTCCATAGTAAATGAAACCTCGAGAGAAGAGATAGAAGAAAACAACATATGATTGAATTTCAAAAGCTACTAAGCCCGTTTCAGAACCAAATGCTTCACTTTCAACTTGTGGCTCTTCATTCGTAGAAAGGAATAATTTAGATCCCATGCTACTTGAAAGTGGTATGCGTACAACAAACAAAGACCAGACAACAACATGATTTACTGAGGAAAAAGCTCAATCTAAAATCCACAACAGCATGGTAAACGTAATTACTCAATATTTGCTTGAATCTTCGAAAACTTCAGGCTTAGAAAGTAAAATTATGACTCGTGTTTGTTCTATACATCCTTCTTTACGACTTGGCCTGACAGGCAAGTGGTTCGTATCTCATCCCGCATTCATTCCTAAACCGCGTGCTACTTCACGCGAGTCGTGAAACTGTGTAACCAGCCACCTTGTAAACTGATACGTATGTCAAGTAGTAAAAACAACGTGAAAGATCAAGTCTCTTGGATAAACAAACATGGTGCAGTGAGAGAACTCTACGAAGATGAAAAAAGTATTACTACTTCATATAAATCTCCGGAACTTAAACATTTCTCATAAATTTTTCCCATGATATTCTTAAACTCTCTCTTGCTTCCCCGTCACTAATTCGCAAATCGTCTGGGTTGTTAACAAATCTTGGAAAGCTCAACAAGTAATCTCAATTTCTTTAACATCCCTTCTCTGTCGGTCGAGCCGACCTTCCTGAAACGGAAACTGGGAAGTGTGTGCATTTCTTGACTTTATTGTGTGTAATGTATATTCTTGAAACTTTAATCTCCCCCAGCCTTCCTCCATTTAATCCTGTAAGGCTATTGAGTTTTACAACAAACTTAGTAGCATAAAAGGAATAAGTTTATTTTTTTTAAATATTATTTTTGCTTCTTGTTTTGGCTAAGATTTCTATTGATGTCAATGCTTCAGACTAGCCACCTACCTTTGCAATTTCATGCCAGTAAAACATTTGATTTTGATCTACCTCTTTATTTTGCAGGAAAAAATAGTTAAAGGATTAAAGCTGTAATGAAATGACGCATTTACTAGAAGCTTCCTCTCTTCTTTACAATTATACCTCAAATCAAACGCCATAAACTTTCCAATAACATCTTAAATATTTCATCTAGCCTAGCAGCGACCTGTTGGTGTGAACTATAACTTTCGTTGTTTAACAATCCTACCAGTCCATTCCAGTTTCTTCTATACAACAATCCTATAGAACCCTTCTAGTTGACCTTTGTCCTCCTGTATGAATCCCTCAAGTCCCTTCCAGTGTGAAAACTTGTTATTTAGATCATCTAATACAGCTAACAGCGTTGTATTGCAATACCTCACACCAAAGTATAAGTTAATTCTGTGTTTAGAAGTAGAAGTACCGTATTTCGCGAAATAATGCACGCTCTGGAAGAATTCCCCCCCCCCCACCCCCGGTATAATGCCCCATGGCAAATCGGGGTTTCAAAAATAAAGCCCTACCCTGGAATAATTCACCACCCCTAAATTATTCCCCTATCTCTCATTTGACTATTTTTATACAAATAAAGACTTTTATACCGTTTCTAAAACAATTAAGATTCTTGGCACGCGTCAACTCAACTGAACTTAAAATGTACGATTACAACGAAAAGGTTTCGTAAAGTCTACAGTTGAACAGCAAGAAGCAAAAGATGGGTGTCCAAAACAAAAATTTCGTTTGAAATATTGATGCTCCACCCCGGAATAAATCCCCATCCCAGTTTAATACCCCATGGCAAATCGGTGTTCGAAACAATAATTCACCTGGGGCATTATTTCGGGAAATACGGCAGTGTAGTTTGTTCATGAGGTAGAACTCGTGCTTCTCATTATATTATCAAAGTCCACTATGGCCACTTTATATATGTCTCACAAACGCATAATAGTAAAAAAAAAATCTAAATTAAAAAAATTCTAACTTTTACTTTGATTGCTCTAGAGCAAACAGACAAAGATGAGTTCAATCCGCTAAAAAATTGGATGAAAATTGAGAGAAATTCAAATTGTAATGTAAAGACAAATTTATTTATTTATCATGGACTGTCATGGACTAATAGCAAGGTAAATTAGTTTATTACCGTGCCGTTGTGCTTGAAAAATGGCAACAGAAAACAAATGGTAGATTACTCATAACGATGTCGACAGTAACACTTGGCATTTGATAAAACAAAGGAAGGATTGCTGTAAAGTACTTTCCCTGACCACCTCAATCAAACTATTGCATTTTCATCGTCAAATATAAAGTTAGGACGGCCAAAATAAAGCCGTTCGTAGAAACTTTGATTGCCTCTGTCCTCTATCCCTACTGTTTCAGTGTCTGATCTCTTCCATAAATGTTGGTTAAGAGTTAAGACATATGCCGTCTCATTTTCCGTTCATTACACATCCATACTTTCGCCCTTTCACCCAAAGAGACGCTAAAATGTACATTTTGCCAGAGATCAGTCATTATTAAAGCGGAGATATGTCCAAGAAAAAACATACCTTGATGAGCCAATAAGAAAAGAATTTTTGTGTAAGGGAAGGGCGAAATAATAAAAGTTTTTCCACTTATATTTTCTAAGCTTACTGGGGATTTTGTTTTGGGTCATCCAGCTGCTAAGATAAATAGATGGAATTTCTCATCATTAACCGCCCACTAAGCAGTTCCCATCACTGGGGAGCCCTTTTATTTTACTAGTTATATTGCTTTACCAATTCCAACTTGTCAGTATATGACCATTCTGCTTATCTTTGGTATGTGCAGATTTTACACAATTTCTATCTTTCCATTCCACAAGTAAGGAAAGTGTGCATCATGCTAAAAGCTTACAAGAGACCAGAAACCGTCGTTTCTGAGTTGACAATCCGGATGCGAATTGTAATGTAGATATTCTGTAGAGTAGCTTTAAGAGAAAGAGTGCGCAATTATGATACTGTGATATGCATTTATTTGATACAGAATACAACGAGGACAGAACGAGGAAACTCCGGGTTCCTTGCTTTAACCAGGATTCACTTTCTACTAAAACCCGACAAAAGCCTAGCCAAACTTTCAATCTCTTAGTCAGTCACATGCAGTTAGCCATCGTCCACAAACTGATATCTTCCCCGTTCCCTTATTTTAAAACCACACAAGCTAACCATTGTCGCTGCTGGTAACACATTTCCCTTGGGGAAAGTATCATTAATCGCTTTGAATTGAAGTCCGTAGGTAAGATTGCAAAGTTCGAGTTAATGTACAGTTTTAACTCTATTTTGTCAGCTAACAAGCAAATGAAATCCTTCCGGTTGGATTCTCTTACGATGAAATCTTAACCCCTTTTTTGTAATTTTACAAAACGACGAGACAATCTTGAAGCTAGAAGTAATCAATTCATAATCAATCCAATAATGACACTTCCAGCAGGAAGTATCAAAAAGCAACGACGACAGCACAAGACCTGATTTTTGGACTCCTTGTCTCACTTTCTATATCGCTTAGCGAACATCAACTCGCCCCTTTTCAACTTGAGATCGGTATTTAACATTTACTTAATTTAATTCTCACAACTGATTATTCATTTAACTGCTAACTGAATGGGACGAATGATCGCAACGTTTCCTATAATATAGTTCTAATTTATGTAGTCTCTGTGATGTCAATAGAATGACCGACCATTGGTTTGTTAGTTGTAGTTCACGTTCTTCATCTGCAACAGTCCGTGTCATCTAATCCAACCAACCAACCAATAATAAATACTTTGTTTGTCTATTTACACTAACAATTTACTACACGGTCAGTGTGTGCGTGAGTAATGAAAGTTGCGGGCCTAGTTAACCAGAGTAAAGACGCTACAGCCCATTAGTTTAACTTTGGTTTGGATGCATAAAATGTCTCGTTGGACGGGAAACGATCTCTGTAGTCTTGCCATGTCATAAGTCTTTTTAAATTGGGTTTTTATTTGCTAAAATTGTTAAACTTTGACATAATGGAAAACAGTTCGGATAGATTTTGTACATTTCCCTCAAAAGTTGTCTCCATAATGTGGAGTAAGGCAAGTAGATCAAAGGTATTTTATTTCTTTTGATTTTTTATGTCAGAAAAAATATGGATCTAGTGAAGAAGCTATTTTGTTCTAACTTTTTTATTTAAACGAGCAATTTCATAAGGAATTTTAATAATTCATTACGTTAACTACGGACAACTATTAAATGAAAATGATTTGGTTGAATTTGAAGCAAGTTTCTTCAAAAAGACCTTTTAATCAGCTTTAATAAAATTTAATTGAGCACTATCGTATACTCTGTCTTTTAGCAGTTTCTTTGGAGGCTACAAGTTCTGGCTTGCAGTAGCGGCTTTTGACCGCTTAACCCACTCGCTAATTTACTCTCCAACGGTAAGTACAAAGTTTACTTGTTAATAATTTTCCACGAATATTAGCAACCTCCTTCAATATTACATTGCATTAAGCCCATTGACAAATCACATCTTGCTTGGTAGAAATGGGTTATCTTTTTGCAACTCCGTTTCTAAAAAACTGTTTTTATTTTTTGTCTTGTATTATAAAATGGGTAAATTATCAACTGTCTTACTTTAACCAAGTGAAAGATTAGGGAAAGTGCTATTTGAATATTTTTCAAATTAATTGAAAGCTCGCATAATATACTTACTACCTTAGATACGATGCACCAGATTGTAAACCAGTATGAACTCTACGATGATTTATGACCAACTCTTATTATGTCCCAGTAATCGTTGTCTCTTTTCTTCATGCATGCTACGATTTTTTACCCATGCATAATGCACAATACATTCTTGTATCCTGAGTTTGAAGTGTTCGGGGGGATAGATAATTTCATTGCAGATAAACTTTCATAGTGATCTATAACCTGAATTAGCATATAATTTCGTTTCAATCAAGCCAACAATACCCGTAAACCACATGGTTGGCAACAGCCTCGACTCGACAGAAGTTCAGCTTATGTACCGGAAAACAGAGCATAGTCACTCTGCATTAAATAGTAACAATCAAATGGCAATAAATACATGCAAAGTAAAAGTGGGATTTCGCTTTTCTTGGGACAAGAAACTCGTTTAAAAAATAAGGTCAAATTGAGATGATCGTCTTGGCAATACATGTTTCCTACTTTCAGGGTCCTTAGTTTGTATGCAAAGTAACCTCGTAGTGAGAAAACTTTGCAAATGAAAGAATAATAAAGCAAAATCGAAGTTAGTGGAAGGTCTAAGCAAAGCACGATATTTAATGTTTCATCGCCCACCATTCCAGCTCCGGAAAGTGTTTGAGGTTTGAACAAAGGAAAACAATATGAGGGAGAAATAATGGATCTTTGTGGAAAAAAACAAGTAGTTTAGTTTAGTAGTGGCTATATAGCTTTGGAAAAATAGTAATATAACCTAATTCAGCCTTGAAGCAGCAAGCAGGCAAGAAGGTAACTAACAATGAGGTGGATTTGGCAAACCAGAAAGAATCATGCCTGGGAAAAATTATACGAGTGATTTCCTGCCAGCAACTTTAGATAGGTGAAAATGTATGAAATTTCTGACATGAAAGTTTCAGTTTTTATTTCTTTTTTCTAATGCTTACACTGTAAGTGTCTGTGTATCCACCATAACTTGATCTGTTGAGTAGAGAAAATAAACAGTGCTTTCTCACACCGTCTTGCATTACATATGGCATGTTCTTCACGCACACTTAACTTACTTATTATTTTGGGAAGGTGATAAATCTAAGAGCCGCTGTTGCAGACAGAGACACCCTTCTCTGCTCCCGTGTTATTTAAGCATCGAGATATTGTAACAAACAAAGCTAGTTTAATACTAGGTAGATTATAGATTATAGGACGAGAGAATATTCAATAGCTGTTCTTACTGTGAAGCTAGGAAAGTATTTTTTTATTGCAACGAAATCGTCCCAGAATTGAGTTTGTACCTCGAAGTGAGTAGCAGTAGTAGTAGCAGACGTGTATTTGTATAACGCTTTTTCATCAAATAGCTACTCTATCTAGGATCTAAACGAAAACGGTGTGATGTGATATGCCTTGTGAAAGAAATTGATTAAGTTATATTATACGAGATTTTTCACTATTTTCTTTCACTGAAAGATTTTACTTAGATATACACCTCGTTTTGATTTAAGAATCGTTAAAAAAACCTAACACATTTATGCGTTTACTGAGATTGATATTGAACAGCGACAAGGTAGTATCAGTTTGTGGGATGGAAAAATACTATTGAAAGCAGTTGAGTAAGATAAGACCTGTCGGCCGAGGAGGGGCAGATAAGGTTAGAAAGGCTGCATGAATTCCTAGTTCGTGTATTTTCTGTTCGACATGTGGGTATTTTATGTTCTTTAAGTGTTTAATTCCAACCCGACAGACCATAAAATTAAAATTAGTTTGAATAACTCTCCATACCTTTCTTTTCCAAGCTCCGCCGTCCCAGTTATATTTAGCTAGTAAACGCGACATAATGTTTTATCAATTATCAGGAGAAAGTTGTCAAAGTTTGGCTTTAAATTTGGAGTCTCCATGTTAGTTTATTCGAAAGTAAGAATCGTCCTTTATCGTTAGTACAAACGGTTTATAGCATTGCCAAGTTTCATTTCATCAAGTAAGATTCTTGTGTCCTATGAATTTCGTTTCGAGGTATTTATTTATATTTAGTTTTAAAACAGCTAGTATGGTAGAGAGATTTTATCCCTGCAGAGTTTGAGGTAAAAATAATTTTATTCCATTTTATTTTCAGCCTCTTTATTTGTATAAAGACTATAGGTGGTATGGTATAAAGGTATAGTTCGTTACATACAGAATTGTGTAGTTGTAGGAAACTACTTTCAATTTTAATTAAACGAATAACCTATTGTACATCTTCGTTATAACAACCCCCTTACTAGTAAGAGCCCCTTTAGAATACTACTTAAAGTATCACTTCCACTGCTCCTTTATTTAATTGTCTCCTAAAGTTGATAAAAAAAACTCAGAATTTGATAATAGCTGTAATAATAATAGTACGAGGATGTGATGTACGCCATTTCCATAATACATCTTCTTCTGAATAGTCAATAGAAGTACTGTGTGGGAAGCAATTTCAATATCAATACAGTAAAATGCAACTTCTCTCTTCTACTGTATACCGTATTTCTGGAATTAATTTCCCTGGGAACTTATTGTTTTAAATGAAAAATTGACAAAACGTTTAACTTGAGTAAGATATGGCCAATTTTAAATGGGAATTATGTAGAGGGAGAACTATTAAGGGGGAATTATTTAGAGGGGGAATTATTAAGGGGGGCATTATGTAGAGGGAGAACTACTAAGGGGGCATTATGTAGAGGGGAAACTATTAAGGGGCAATTATTAAGGGGGGAATTATGTAGAGGGGGAACTATTAAGGAGGAAATATGTGGAGCTGAGACTATTAATAAGGGAATTATTTAGAGGGGGGAATCAAAATCGGAAATAAGGTACTCTCCCTGCTGCTATTAAGGACAGCGAAGTGAACTGAACAATGAGCCACCGTTCTCGAGACACCTTTCTTTCATGCAATAAAGCTAATGATAATAGTGTAAGAATATTGAAGGGTTAAATGAACAAACAAGCCCCTCCCTTCCATTGTGGTTATACTTTGCATGGAGAAAGTAAGTCAGTCTGACCATCCCTTTCACTATCCCCTTTCTCCATCCTTTATCATCTAAATTCAGAAATTAGTAAATCTAATTAGTTAAGTGTCATCTCTACAAAAGTCAAAGTAAGGTGTAGAGTTAATAATTCAAAAAAGGTACTCAAGACACATTCTGTGGCAGTCTTCACTACATTAGAATCTGAGGGGTAGAATTATTAGAAATAATCTCAAAAGCATAGCACAAAACTTTCCGAACAATTATCTATCTTCACTATTTTCTTATAAACCCGAAGGTTACATTTTCTTTCCAATAGTTTGGCCAGAGCATTACATCCTTTCTAGAACCACTTTAACCATTGAAACCAATCACCACAAAACTTAAAAAAACCAGAAGGCACAAAGCACATTATCTGTAACAGCACACATCAAAAACCACAACAACCGTCACCGGTAGGAAACGCAAACAATCCCCTCTTACCTTGCTGGAAAGTGAACAAAGGTTTATCAATGCTCGTATACTGTTTGTATGTGTAGGTTTTGGTAGTAAAAATGACAAGGCAATATTTCTTACCGCTTGGACACCTCGATATCCCCTGGGGAATCCATCTACTAAAAGAGATGTTGGTAGAAATATAGATACAAAAGTGGAGAGAGGTGTGTATTAAAGTTGTAAAAGGGAAGAGTCCCCTGTCAAGTGAATGAATGATGGTGAATGAGTAGCATCCTACTGATCCTACTTTCTCAAACTTCCATTTTATGATATGCATACCACTTCTATTATAACTTCATTGAGGAAAGGCATTAGTAAAAGCACTACCTACTTTCTAATCCCCACAGTAAAACTACCAACTTGTAACTCAAACTTTTCTCTCATTTGATCAAAAGGTGTATGTGCAACTGTGCATTGCTTTACTGCTTTACATCAGTTAAGTAAACTACTGCTGAACAGATGCAGAACAGTTTGTTTTGTAACATACAACATGGATAAAGCGAGTTGGATTATTGTCTTAAAGTGACAATGAAATCGCAGATGTAGCGGATCATGCGATGAAACAGGCAGAGTGGAAAAGGATAATAATTTACTAAATCTAGACATATTTAACTCGAGATCCTAAACTTCCCTCTAGGATCTGATGGTCTCTTTTAAAATTAGACATTAAACTGACGGAGTGGTAAGAGAATTCTAAAGTTTAATTGGTCTAAAACAACGGATTTGGAGTTACAAGTTTGATAGAGAAAGAGCATTATTCCAAAAGTTACTTCATGTGTATCGGCATATTCAAAGTTTTGCGATTCAATTGAATGCATTCACTGGAGGACTGCACATACCCTAAAACCCGCTACATATGACACGTCTTATAAGTGAAACTTGCTGGAAAAAGGGGTGTGACAGGCTAAACGAGGGCGACAATTAAATTAAACAAATGCATTTTATTAGCTAACTCAAAACTCAGTCATTCAAAGAACCGTTAAAATCAAATATACAAATTCGTGGCTTTTACTAGAAATTAGTTATCTTCTAGAAAACAATTTCCCTGTTCTTTCTACATCAAGAAAGTAATCAGGGTCCTCTTCAAGAAACTGTAGATCACCTTCTCCCAATAATTGGTGTTGATCTTCGTGCAATGTTAGGGATTCCGATTCCAAACAACCCGTTACATTGTAGTGTACTACTCACTACTAGTCCGGCCTTTCTAAAACCATTCTTTATAGTGTTCGCCCTAACCGCTGCCCAAACCTGAACTACAAAATGGCAAACAGTTGAATACGAAGGTCTTTTCCGGTTTCTATTTCGGCAGGATTTTCTTGTTTTGAATGTTTATGTTTTTGGTGGTGGAAACATAATGGAATTTGACTCGGTAGACATTATTGATTTATAATTTGTGACAGGCAAGCAGGTAGGTAGTGGTGGGAAGAGACTGAAGGCTAGCAAACTAGAAATAAGCTTAAGAAGGATAGATAGCAATTATCTTTTCACTAACATAATCCATGCACCATGATATATGCAGAAATTTGTATGCGACCACTAAGCCGGGTTGCGACTAATGAGTTGAAAATTTTGGGCTCCAATTATATGAGACTAATAAGTGAGTGCGACTTATACGCGGATGCGACATATGGAGCGGGTTTTAGGGTAGTTGTATCGAAAAACTCAACGTTTTACAATTCAATTGAATGCATGAGTTGGCTGGAGGACTATACATAGTTTGGCCATAAAATTGAATGCATTAGGGGGGGGGATTATAAATATTATTATATTCATACGAAGACCTCTGGGCTGCGCCGGAGGGCTAGTCGAAATAAACTACGAAAAAATCGATACCGTGTTTCAAAATGTGGTTGTAAATAAATGGACAAGACAAAGAAGGAAGAGTGAAAGCAACCTTACTTCGTGTTTTAAAGGGCAAGGCCTCCTCCAGAGTGGACTTATCCACATGGCTGAATTCCCATTGAAATCAATGGCAGCCTCTTGCTCACAATTCTGATCTCAATGTTGGCAGTAATGAGATATTTAAAATATTTATTCTGTCTTCAGTTGGGTTCAACATCTTGGTTGGGTCTTCATAGATTATTCGAACTTCCACAGATAGAAATAATAATTAATTCTTCCTATTCTCCTTCTATTCCACTTGTCACTTGCATTCCCTTTTTATTAATGCTACGAAAATGGAAATAGTGAAAGGTGTGGATTACTTTACAATCAGTGCCTATTCTTTCCTGTTGGGTGATCTAACGTGGACCTCAACCTCGGTACAAAGATGGTGATATGATAGAATAATATAAATAACTTTGGATGTTGGAATGTGATTGGGTGGATTCAATAGCAATCACTTATTACATGGTAAAAGGAATAAAATAATTGGATTGATTGTCAAGATAGCATGAAATTTAGTTATCTAAATTCAATAGAATACATAAGATATCATTTGTGTATCAAGATTTGTTGTTGACTAAGACTCGCAATAAATCGGTAGCAGAGAAATTGGTTTCAAGTATTGTTAGCTTTTAGAATTTGATACCGTACAAGTTGAAAGGATTTGGTTTATAACTTGTCGAATCTTATTCCTTATCTAAGAAACATTCTAAAGTATCGCTTGTCGGTTCTAAGCCTACAAAAGTCTCTATTATTTTAACCCAAAATCTGGTGAAAAGAACCACAGTATTTATTGGCCTGTTTGAATTATAATAAGAACCCATAGGAGCTACAATGAACTAAATATTGTTCATTGCTACTCATTAACAGTTATGACAAACGTTGGGGAGCATAATGAAAAGTTTTCGTGTAACATAAACTTTACTACGTTTCGTTGTAATCATGTTAAATATTATTGTCTTGTCAAATAAACTATTTAATCTTAATCTGAAAATAGTACTAGCAGTACACTCTACAATCCAATAAGCATAGCAATCAGTTGATCATCTATTTTATTTTTAGGTGTTAAATTCTTGAAAGTTGTTGAAATTTACACATGAACTAATTGGTATATCTAAAAATAATTATGGGATACTTAGGGGAAACCACTTCCAACTTTTTTAGAAATGAGTGAAACAAAACAAATGTTATTTTTACTCAAGTAGGACTAAAGGAGGCCCGGCTTTAGTTTATAAACTAATTATAGTACCCGTGCACACAGTTACATTTTAAGTTTGCATGGTAATTATTTCGTACTTGAAGCTTCGTTTTTAATGAAATACTGCTATATGATTTCTTTGAAATTTAAACATGTGATAATATTTATGGATGGTGATAACTAAACCCTGCTTTGCAGAGAGTTCTAAGCTGGTATAACTTGCAAATGTTGGATCTTAAATTCTGGATCAAGGTTTTAAAACAACTAGCCGTAAAGCTATTTTATATTTTGTTATACTGCTACTTGTAAGAAAGCATTTTGTTCGCTTGTATCCAAAGGTAAACCCCTATACATACCAATTCAATTTATGCATGTAATTATGGATCCCATTGGCCAACACAAGTCCTTAAAAATCCGTGGTATTATAAATAAATCCAAGATTATCCTTATAATTTTCGGCTGCATGAGAGAATACATGTTCATTAATGTTTTGCATTGGGACAAGGATCAAAGAAGGCGTATTTTAAACCGTTCATATCAATCTTAAAGACACGTAGGGCTGACTAAATATGCTCTATTAACAAAATGTCCTGCTTAACAAATGTCCTCTTTAGAGTTAGGAAGTTGCAGGGAGAACAGGGAAGAAAGGTATTGATACCCGATTTGGAAAAAACTTATAATCCATTACAAAAAATTGAGAGAACAACTCAAGACTAGGAATTGAGGGTTGTAGTCTGTAGAGTAGATCTGCACAAAACCCAGCTTTCTAAAAAAGAAAACTTAGCTTTGCTAAGATTTTTATAACCTTCTCATCCTGATTATCGTAAGCCAAAGGGAACGAAGATTGACAACACTTGACAACCGGCTTGAATGCTTCAGTTCAATATGCAATAAGAAACTGTTTTTTTTTAAAAAAACGTTGTAAATATTATGGAGTCTTTTTCATCTATATTAAATAAGGGAGCAAACAAGGGAAAGGAAAGCATAAAATACTTTGATGTATAAAACTATATTGGATATCAAAAAGGATAGTAATGAGGTTGTCTTTCAAGTTTGCGATGGGCTATCGGTGCCATAATACTTTTATTGTTTCATATTGTAAGAAGGGAAAGCAATTTCGTTTTTCTTTATTACTAAGTTACGTGATTGAGTTGTCTGTCTTTCGCTTAAATGAAAAAAGAGATCCTTGCCTTTGAAACTTCTGTATTTTTCATTTATTTATTTATTTATTTATTCATTTCAACAAAGCTTCCCACATCGTGGGTAGTTACGCAGTGAGGATAGGTATTCATGATGGTAATTATTTATTAGTTATTAATTTTAACCTACTACGGAATTGAATTCATACGGGACAATTGATTTTTATTTAAACAGAGCAGAGGAAGAATGCTCTTTCCAATTTCTACTCAATCCACTTTTTACTGCAAATAAAATGTGCAAGCAATTGGAACCTGAACATACATATTCGTCTCAAGTCTAATGCAATGCTTTGATGAATGGATAATGTATTACCGTAAAGCTTCTAATAGAGTGCGAGTCCCTTCCAGAACGCGGGTCTCTATTACTACGTGGAGTATTACGGCAGGGTTCTTAATAGAACGCGGGTCTCTAATATAACGCGGATATCTAACAGAACGCGAGTCTCTAATAGAACGCGGATATCTAACAGAACGCGAGTCTCTAATAGAACGCGGATATCTAACAGAACGCGAGTCTCTAATAGAACGC
>JAQFZX010003181.1:0-13810 GCA_034682405.1 Hydroisotoma schaefferi | reverse complement strand
ACACGCATGGGATAGGCCGAGGGTGTGGCTGAAATATTTTAACATGACAGGGATAGGGATTTTTTATTCGGAATTTAATTTCATCTTATAAATCTATTCTATTCTAACTTAGGTGGGAAAGACGACATTTAGTCAGGGCAAACTGTTGTACGTTTTACATTCATGTTTTACATTAAGCGTAACATTTCCTCAATTAAATATTGATTTATAAGATGAAACCAAAATCCAAAAAAATCCCTATCCCTGTCATGTTAAAATATTTTAGCCACACGCACACCCTCGGCCTATCTCATGTGTGTAATTGAGTATTTGTATCACTCCTATTAACATTTACATTTCCTTAATTAAATTATGATTTAAAATAGATCAAGAAACAAATTATTCACGTTTAATTACAATAATTTCCCACACACAATTCAATAAAGCTGCTCTTATCATTGACTGTAAGAACCAGGTTGGCTAAGCAAGGACATGTTTTAAACCATCAGAACAATAATTCAGAACCAGTTGGAATATGGATGTATTAACGTTTTAAAAAATCATTTCAGTTTTTTTAAAATGCTTGTAAATTGTGAAGCCCGCAGGGTTACTTTAGAGGACACGGATGGATCGCAAGTGTCGGTGCGGGATATAGAACAAATCATGTTTATACTTAAAAGAATGAATTTGAAAACCATTTGCTTTTGTGTAACTTTAATAATTACTAACTTATTTTTCTACTATAAACCAGTTGCAAAATAGACGGTTTTAATGAAAAAATAACCAATTGATTTAAGTTAAAATTCATAAACTTACGCAAACTTAGTTACGTGACTGCTTTTTTGGCGGATTGGAAAGTTTTACGCTATCGTTAAATTTTAAGTTTTGTTTCTTTAATTGTTATTTTAGTCGATGCTTACTAATTAAAATTTGGCGTTTAAATTGAACTTGTTAAATATACCGCATTCTCGGAAAAAACTCCTGTCTTAAAATGACTCACCGCTCTGAATAACTCTAATTAAACAAAACTTTACCACGGTCGTCATTTACGGAAATACAGTATACTAAGCAACTGCATTACTAAGGAAGAGGTTTCTAGTTATTTTGATCAAACTACCTAGATCAGCAAATGTGGACAAATTCTTACACTATAAAGAATGTGTAACCACCCTCTTTATTTAATTAATTTGATAAATTTACGTTTCTTTAACTTACTTAAAGCTCTGAATTTTTACGGTGTATTTTTTAAACCACTTAGAATTTTAAAGTGGCACCTTTAAATGCTAAATTTTGGAATTCAGTTTTGATTTGTTTTGTGAAGTCATCTTGATCCGACTATGTTCACTACGATCGGTGTTTAACACCGATGAAATCTATTGTGAAGACTACCCGATAACGAGTTTATGTTAGAAACCGGGGACAACGCGAGCTGTTTGTGAATCTTATAGAACAAAAGGACAATTTGACTGATTTATCTGATTAATCCAACGTTAACGGGATGATTAGTCATATATGTTTGCTTAATTGTAAGTTAACAGGATTATCCGTCACAACTATTTGCAACATTTCACGAAAACGGAAAAGTGAAGGGAAATATCATATTCTTATTCAATTAATTTCAGTTTTAAAATAACTTTCAAGTACTGGGAACGGCTTGTTAATTTGTAAATTTACTTGGAAAGTCAAATTCAGCTATTAAAAAATCTATTTGTCGGTAGAATTTTTAATTAAAAATAATATTAAAACTATCAAAAAGTCTGGGTCCTAAACCAAAAGTGCTTTTGTAATACAAATCCCCCGCCCTCAAGTTAAATTTTGCAGGGGGTTAAGGCCATTTGAAACAATAATTCCCCTGGGGAATTAAATAAAGAACTGTAACTCAATAAATAATTTTGATCTAGATGTAAGACAATTGTTAATTAAAATACGAGGTGACACCTTCATTTATGAGAACAAGAGAATTATTAGATAAATTGGTACAATAGATAACAGTACGTATAGAATAGGAACCAAATTATTATTATCATTTATTATTACTTAATATACAGTGACCTAGTGCTGGCAGCAATATGATTTATGTTACTAGTTGACTTCATATTTGTACTATTGTCGCTTAATAAAACCATTGATTGATTGATTGATTGAATCGGGAGGGCCCATTTATTGTTTGAAAAGGTCCGCCACCGAAAAACCTTGAGGGCGGGCTAGTAGCTATGCAGAAAAAGTTTTGGGGGTAATCAAATGGGCTTTGCGAACTGCAAGATTTGGTTTATGGTAATTTTTTGTAACCTTTCATTCAACAATGTTATGAACCATCGGTTAAGATGATTTTAACATGAAATAATGGTTTAACCTATATTAAAACATGTAAAGATGATCCTTACATCGGTTATCATGGCCTAACATGGTTTAACGTACCTAAACATCGAATAACATCATCTCAACATGGGTTAACATAATATTCTAAATCAGTCAATTTACCTTAACATTGGTAAAAATCTTAACCTGAGTAAACATGACAATATCATCGGTAAACTTACTTTAACACCAGTAAATATGAGCATTGGTTAAGATGATCTAATTATCAGTTAGCTTGACGTTTTTATGGTTTAATCTACTTTAACTACTTATTATGATTTTTAAATGAGGTTACACTGCATTTGAATGGTTAATCCTACCTTAACATAGGCAATGGTGATCTTTCGTGGGTTTAAATGCCATTTAGTTGGTTCAATCTGCCTTAACATAGGTTTACATCGTCTTTAAAGGATCTAAATTTCAGATGACCTACCTTAATAAGGGATGACATGGCGTTAACATGAGTTTATATAACTTAACGTACGTTCCTATGATCTTAACATTGTTTATTGTACCGTAAACCAGGTTAACATGATATCTTGAAGATTGACCCTAACTTTACATAGGTTTATATTATCTAAACATCGAATACCATGAGATAAACACGGTTAAACGTGGCTTAACATGGGTTAACATCATCTATACATGGGTAAACATAACATTCTAAATCGTTTAACTTACCTAGACATTGGTTAAGATGATCTTAACATGAGAAAACATTACAATATCATCGTTTAACTTACCTTAACACCGGTTAAGATGACCTTCGAATGAGTACACATGACATTATCATCGTTTAACCTACCTTTACGTCGGTTTGATTTTCACATCAGTTGCCGTTACCTGGGTAAACAGGACATCTGGAAAACCAAAATTATTATGTTTCAACCTACTTTATTTGATGATCTCAACATAAATTAACATGACAAAATAAGCTTTAACTTACCTTTAAAATTGGCTTTGATGATCTCAATTTGGGTTAACATGACACTTGCGTGTTTAAACTTGCCTTTACATTGTTAAAATTGATCTTACCACGGGTTTACGATACGTAATTATGTTTTAAGTTACGTTAACATGGTTAAAGATGACCTTTAGACGGTTATACATGACATTTGTATGTTAAAACCTACCTTTACATTGGGTATGATGATTTAAACATGGGCTAACACGACATTATTATATTTGAACCTATACTGTAACCAGAGTGAACATGACATCTACCTGGTTGACCCTACCTTAACTTTACATCGGTTACCGTGACATGAACATGGTTTAACGTACGTTTACAGGGGTTAACTTCATCTTAACTTGCGTTAACATAACATTCGAAATCGTTTAACTTGCCTTAACATTGGTAGAGATGATCTTAACCTGAGTGACAATGACAATATCATCGTTCAACTTACCTTAACACCGGTTAAGATGATCTTTGCATGAGTAAACCTAACTTAATCAACCTTCTACCTACCTTAACACAAGGTTAGATGATCCTTACATGCGTTGTCATGTTATTATGGTTAAACCTACCTTTACCATTGGGAAAGATGATCTTAACCTGGATAAGCATGACATAATTATGGTTGAACCTACCTCTAGTATAGGCTTAGATGATTTCAACATGAGTAAACAGGACATTATAATGGTTTTACCTATATTAAAACAGGAAAAGATGATCTTAACATGAGTTAACAGCCAATTTACAAGGTTAAACCTGCCTTCGCATAGGTTAACATCATCTTTACTGAATCTTAATTTGTGATGACATACCTTAACAAGGGTTAACATGGCATTTAGATGCGTTTACATACCTACATAGGTTAATATAAACTTTACATCGGTTACCATGACAAGAGCACGATTTAACGTACGGTTACAACTTCATTTCGAAATCGTTTAACTTGCCTTGATAAGAATGACATAATTATGGTAGCATAGGTTTAGATGATTGAAACCAGGACATTATTATGGTTTAAGGTTAACATCATCTTTACAGCATCTAAATTTGGGATGACATACCTTAACAAGGGATAACATGGTATTTAGATTACCGAATCTAAATTTGGGAAGCGCTGCTGCACCTATACTTTAAAAAGAGAGAGGTTCCTGCGCTATCATTATTTTTTTATGCTTTGTAAGAGTATAAATTCTTCCAGTTCCCTCATATACCTGTAAGAAGAAAATTTATGATAGAACAAATTTAATTTGTTAAATTAGGTCTTCGTGAGTAAATCGTACGACAGAAAGGAAATATTTTGTATCCGGCTGTGTTTTGAAATCTGTGATTTTTTAGATCCCCTATATAAGTCTATGATATATTTTAGCTCGATAAAATGAATACCCTTAATAAATAAAGATAATATCAGTTTAAGAAATCTACACATAATTACCTAGCATGGTAAATAAATTGCATATGCAGTGAATCAATTGCAAACTTAGAGAGTGAATGTTACGCAGAAAATGCTAAACATTAAGATGAGATAAGATATAATCACCACAAACGGCTAAACGATTGAACAGCTTAACTTTAGGCCGCTTCAAGTTAAGTCACCGATGTAAAAATCGTATTTACCTATGGTTAGGTGTAGTTAACCATGTACATCTTTCACGCAAGCAAGTGTAGATTAAAACATGTAAAGATCATATTCACCAACATTAAGGTAGGTTAAACCTTTATAATGTTATGTTAACCCATGTAAATATCACCTTAACCTGAGGTACGGGACGTTGTTATGTTAACACATGTAAATATCATCTTTACCTGAGGTTAGGGGTTTAACCTTTATAATGTTATGTTAACCCATGTAAATATCATCCTTACCTGAGGTACGGGACGTTTTACCTTTATAATGTTATGTTAACCCATGTAAATATCATCCTTACCTGAGGTACGGGACGTTTTACCTTTATAATGTTATGTTAACCCATGTAAATATCATCCTGACCTGAAGTTTGGGATGTTTAACCTTTATAATGTTATGTTAACCCATGTAAATATCATCCTTACCTAAGGTAAGGGACGTTTAACATTTATAATTACAAATTATTAACGCGTTAACGCTATACTAAGTAAACAAGGCAACTTAAGTATTAGCTTGGAATTTTGGAAACATATTATTAAAAAGCGGTAATAACGCTTAGTTTGCGCTTCATTCGTCTATTGTACTAAAAATTAACCTTAATCGTAAATCCATGAGCGCTGTCAGGTACTGATTGAATTGCTTGACGAGGAAAACCTTGCACGTGCACACACTGCTGTTGCAGACTTACAGGCTAATAACGTGGACATTTTATTTATAGCTATATCAATAACTCGAAAAACCGTGCACAAAACTGTTCGCGGACTGGTTTTGATTAAACACACTATCTAACTAAGTACTCGTGTCATTTATTTTAAACGCGCGGCCGAGAATATTTAAATACTTTCACTTTGTAATTTTAACTGATTCAATATGAATTTGTGAATCTTCATCGCATAGAGTATTTCATTTGTAACACCGCTGGATTCACTTATTATTCCTTGCTTTGAGTCCATCTCCTTTGAACAATTCAGCTGTCCATTTAAAATCTTGAAGCAGACAGGTTATGTCTTGATAGTTTTCTGCGTGAGCATTTAAAGGCACAGTTTTTAAACTAAGATATTTTTATGGAGTCCCTTTTGCATGTATCGGGTGACATAATCAGTTTTAACGATTACAATTATTAGAAACCAATCAAAGCCCAATCACTTAGCCTGGTCAACAGGACTTACTGCCGCACTAAAAAGCTGTAACAATTACAAAATAAACCTTTTTTATTCAATATTATTGCTCATCAATGTGGGGTTTGCAAAAGCATTTGAAAAAAATTCTATACACTAGAAAGTCTTCTGAGTGATATTTGTGTGTTGTGAATTTAACTAATTGTTTGCGTTTGAGACGAAGTTCACAAGGATGAATACCAGGAGTGGAAAGACAAATAAGATAAAAATGGCTTCACGAAACCATACATCCAACTCATCGGAGCCTCCTTGCGTAAGAAAAGGTTTGCGCAGTCAAGCCACTCTAACTAGCTCATCTGAACCTGATACAGAAAAAGTGGAAAAACTACCATCAGGACAGACAACAAGGCTCATTGTTAGACCTCAAGATATGTAAGTGCAAACGACATAATTTGTGCATATACTTCCGGGTATAGTGATTATAAATTGCTTTCCTGGTTTTTAATTATAGAAACTTAGTGCCGAAAACAGTGAGTTTTAACGAAGTTGCTCTTCGTTTAAAACTGCTTAAACATATCAAAGATCCATTATCAACTGACTTTAAGACACTAAATTGTTGGACAAGCCTTCTTCATCAAAATAACTGGCTGAAGAATTGGTCAGGAACCCGCCGTCGCGCAAGGTCTTTAATGCTTTCTTTCCAAATGAAAGAAATTCATGTAGTCGAGACGTTAGAATACTTTCTGATTGACCGTGGAGTATCCAACGAGAATATAGATTATTTATACATGAAGTACTCCACTTTGGAAAACAGCGCCCAGATTTATCCACCTGAGTACCGCCGGACCTTTAACAGTGATGAAAGAAACGAAGTAGCCAGGTTACAATCGCTTGTTCCAATTGGGATTTTGGAACGTGCCCTTTCGGTCATTAATGGAGCCACTCACGGCATCTATTTGGCTCCTTCGAGGTGCATTTTTGTAGACCAAATGGAAAGAAACGGTATAAAATATCTTTGGCCCAGCCTATTTCATTTCTCTAAGTTTCCTGCTGAATCAAACTTTCCTCTAAAGTATATTATCCCATACGTGACGAACAGCACGACTACTTAGTTAGCGAAGGTCACTTGTTGTCATGTTGAAGTTTTCATTGCTGATAGGGCGACAGGAAAGATAAATGTGTTCGAGCCAACAAGAAAACGATCCTATTTGAATGACTGCTTGCCAGTTGTTAACACTTTTAACTACCTCGGTATACCGCCTTTCAATGCAATAAAAAAGTGGGAAGTTGGGGAGTTAGTAGATGGTTACATTCAAACTGGGTATGAATGCGCAGGTACGGCTTATGGCATGATAGTGGCACTCTGTAGAGGGGAAAACCCTCCAGATGAGAAAAAAGGATCAGTCCTTAAATGTCTCGAGTGGAGAAAATTAATGCTGGATAATTTGATCCAGGCTGTTGACACTAATTAGTCCAGTAATACTTTAGTTTGTCTACAACATCGTTCACCTTCCTTGTACAATCTTATGAATTAAATAAATACATCTTTGCTGAATTATAAAACTAATTTTAACATTCCTCCTTGTTTATCGCACGGGTGTAAAATGGTCTTTGAAATTATTTAAAACTCCAAGTAGCTGCATAAGCCCTGTCAATTAATCTAACCTACGGGCGCTGCACTTAACGTTTAACTGAATCGTTACTAAATCTAGTATTACAACTTAAAGGTGTTTCGTATTACAACGATTCATTATTCAATCCGATAACCATATTAGGGTCGATCGCGCGTTGATTTTTTTTGCACTTAATTAGTTCTTGTTGTTTTAATTTAAGCAAAGCAGTCTATTTAATGCACTTATGCACGGTTTTTAGAGTTTTTATAAAATACTATTTTCTAAAACAGAAAAATTATGTAATAAAAATTTGTATTTTTCTTAAAAGATTTGTGAAAAATACGATTGGTTATCCACGTATATGACAAACTGCGAAATTTGATTACTTACACATTGAATTTTGATAAATTTGTTTCAGTACTTGTACGTTTTTTTTATAATTTGTTACGTTAATTTGAGTTATCGCAAGTTAAGCACAGAGAGGTGACTTTATAAATTGTCGTGGAGTCGTTGTAGATTACCTTTATATTGATTCATCGGAGTTACTTCATAAATGCAGACATTTAAGGCCAGAGGAAAGCCATTCTAACTTCAACAAGGTAAAATCGTCATTTTAGACCGAAAGTCTACCAAAAGTATAAAAACGTGTAAAGAATGTCAGATGGTAGCAGGGGGTCATTTTAAAAAGCCATGTGTATCTTAATCAATATTTACTAGCTTAATCTGTAAGACAAATTTATTAGTTATAAAATTATCATGTGACTTAACTTTTTTATATGCTTGGCAGACAATTAGTGCAATGGTTTTTTCGCGTTGATCTGGAAGAAAATGTTAACCTGCAAGTTTTGCACTCAAAAGGTTTTTGCTTCTTGTGCACAACTTTAATGTGCAGTTTTAAAGAATCCTCTCTTGTAAAGTTCGAAGAACAGCTACTACGGGGACATGGATGTTTTTTTTTCGAATGCACACTTTTCATGTGAATTGCTAAATTCTTGTTTTGTCCAAACGTACCTCCGCATTGGTTGCATCTGTATCTTTTTGAACTAGACGTATCCATAACCTAAGACGTACATACGTATATATTAAGCAATTAAGTTAAAGTAATCGACTTTATTTTACCTTTAACTTCGCTTTTGGACAATGCTCCTTCGGCACATCTTGATTTTCCGTTAGCTAGAACAATATATTACATTTAAGTAAGCCTTTCTAACTGTTTAAATTGCTTACAACTTTTTAACTTGCGGAGACCTTAATTAAAGGGGTGGATGAGCACTTCTGTAGTCTGTCTTTGAGCTGTAAGATTTCAGTTTCTGTTGCTTTTTCTTGTACTACTTTTTGTTTTAGTTGAGCTTCTAACTGGTTTATTATATTCTTCAACTCCAATATTTCGATTTCTTTCAGATTTACAGTTTCTTCGAGAATATCTACCGAGACGTCGTTTTCAACGTTGATATGCTGTTGTTTCTCTTGTTGAAATCTTTCTGTGTCATCAAAACTGTATCCTTCCAAAGCATAATCAAAGTTATCTTTTATATTTGGGTCAATTTTACCCTGTTTGATTAATACTGTGCCTGGTTTTGTCACAATGTCAGGTTTCTCAGACCGTTTACTACAGCTGTGCATAAAAGTCTTTCGCGATTTATCTACAATAAAATTATATTAATATGAACATAGAACTCAAAACAACTTAGCTTCGGGATCTATAATGCTTGCTCCTATGGACATACCAGAGTAAAGACAAGTTCTTTGGTCAAGATGACGGTTTAGAAAATCGTTAGTTTGCAACAAGACAAGATTAGGTCTTTCCTTTGCAACTAGCGATACCATCGGTAAAAGGACTTCGGAAAGTGGATGGTTTAGGCACAGCTCATTCAACCGCTGCTTTTTTGTTTCACCCGTTAATACTATTCCGTTGGTTTGAAGATCTGCTATCACAGTTGATGTCATTTTGTTCGAATGAGGTTTTAAAAGGACCTGCTTGTAATAAAATTCAAGGCAAGTTAAACCTGTAGCAAAACTGTCTGTTTGGTAGGTATACACGAACTCCTTTTGAGACTGTAATAGTTCTATAGCACTATAACTAAAAGTGCTGACATTGTAGACCTCGATTGCAGTTTCTTCATTCTTAAATGAAAATAAATGTGGACGAAAAAAACAGCAATGTCTCTATTTCCTTTCAAAATGGGTATTTGCTCGTTGTTGCTTATCAAAGTACCAACTTACGGGTTGTAATTCGACAGCCTGCCCAAAATCTGTTAGACAAATATTTCCGTTGGCTTTTAAAAGAACATTGGTGGTTTTAATGTCACGATGCAGTATTTGTTTCCCGTGTACATATGAAATCGCGTCCAACAGCTGCAGACTGTACAACTTACAAGTTTCAGAATCTATAAACTCCAAATATTTAGAAACGTCACCTGTTGAAACAACAACAGACAGTGAAGTCAAATATAACTTATTTTAATCATATTGCAAACAATAACCATAGTCACTTATTTTGGAAACGTTAACAGTTTAATATTCCGTTGGGTCATGTTTTTATGTGTTATATGTAATATAATATAATCTTTTTTCACCTAATGTTAGTTCCATCATAATAAAAGTGTCCACTTCAACAAAAGCTCCTACTATTTGAACAATGCTATTGTGATTCTTTAGCTTCAAAAGTAAATTCCTCTCGGTCCAAAGAACGAACGGATAAGCATCTTTGTAAAACAGTTGCTTGATCGCGTACTCGTTTTCCTTGTACTTCACCTACGTAACATCCGTAGACATATTTACCTAAAACTCACAGAAATTGTTTATAAATAGACATATTACGTAAAATTGACATACTCTGTAAACTTTGGCATAACTTCCCTTCCCCATAAGCGCAGTCACTGTTAGATTTCCTAGCTTGAGGCCAAAATACTGACATGTTAAAGCTTGTTCTAGATTCCAATCTGCACAGCGATACGATTTTTCCCAATTAGGCCGAGGTTTCGAAGTTTTGAGTATAAGTTGATTCGTCTTAAAAATGCGTCTTTTATGATGCATGGATGCCGCATTTTGTAACGTGCAGGCAACGGCAGCGTCCTTGATTGTTAAAATATTTAAAATTGATTAATCTCCTTCTCAAAAAAACTTGAAATTGAAATATTTTGAAATGTTTATGTAAAAAGTGGACCACCATGACGAGATTGAGCCCTTTCCCTGATTTAATCAATAAAATTTCTTCAGTGTGCCTAAAATGGATTTCCAAATGATATACAAGCAGTCCTACAACAAAGTATAACGACGAAATAAAACCCATTTTGTTTGTTTAAATGAAACATTACTTTAATTTTAATTTTGTTCTTGATTTAAGGACAAAAAATTGAGAACCAAACTCCAAATTACTTACTTATTCTCATGCAAGGTGCATATCTTTGTTTTTCTCTAGTTTTCAAGGGTTATTTTACATTATTCTATTAAGCACTGCCTATTCATAGTGCTATAACGGCGTTTTGATTATTTTAAATCAAATCAGACTATAGACAAGAACTATAAAGTACAGAGTATTCCCAAGGTCAAAATCGGACACCTTTTTAAAGCTAACTTGAGTAGGCCATCTCCACGATTTGAGAAAATTACCCGCGTAAATATTTAAATACGGCATAGTTGAAAAAAGAATACAAATAAAATAGCAGCTCAAAAACCCACAGTCATTTCAACAAGGAATGGTTACAAACTTGTGGAAAACGTCTCTTTTAATACCAAATTGGTCATTGTTTTTTTATTTAACACAATTAGCTAAAACAAGTAGGATCTACGAGAAGTTGGACGATTAATGATGACTTATTTATGATAACGAATCCAATTGATCAGACATTACCAACAATGTCACTCTCTTTTTCACTATTTCCCAACACAGAAAAATGTGAAAATATTGTCAGACTTATAAATGTACGGTATCATTTGTTTCCTTTTGTTTTCGTTCTTTTATATTGTTGTCTTGTATTGTGGAAGTTTTTTTAGATAGGTGGAGGATGTTTCGAGGAGTATGAACAGATAGGAGAAGATGATGGGATTATTATTCTTGCAAATAATGTTTTCCTTGACGAAAACGCTAAGACCATCGTGCCGTTCGATTTTTTTAGCTGTCAATTCCTTTTTGATGTGATTGAGTTGGACAACCGTTACTCAGAATTCACCTATCCGGATCTTAATTTATATCGGTAAAAACTAGTAGTAGACTCATTAACATTTGTCAACATGATGTGTGAGGCAAGTCTATTAAAACTATGTTGGTATTTCAGAATTTCTGATACGAAGTACGAAGACGTAGATATTAACTTAATTTTGTATATTGAGAAGCTCTGGTGTGACCTAGCAACTAAGCCAGTTCAATCAAAGCCTATATGGGGCGACTTAAAAACCACTATTGAAGCTTCCCTTGAAGCCTGGAATGCGTCGTCAAGTAAGCGGTTAGAATTTCTTCAACTCAAAAAAGCTTTATAAAAATATTGTATTGTCAATAATCCAAAAAACAGATCAGGAAACTGTTCACCAAGAAATGTCACCGTCGGCTAACAAAATCCCTAAAATTGACCAATTGAAATTAGGATCACTTAAATCGGAGCACAAACGGGTCAGAATTTATGACGACATCAAGAAAAGAGCAATTTGTAAATCAGAAACACGCAATGACTTTGCAGCAGGTACCCTCGTAAACAAAAAATTACTTTTTTCGTGTTTTGCATTTGGGATATTTACACGTAATTTGTCTAGTTAATCGATTTGAGGAGTGCACGAATCCAATGGAAATCGTTAAGGTGGTGTCAGGGTAACCACTTTATGCCTTACTATTACAAAAAATGCTTAACTATTCGTAAAAAATTTTCCTTGTTTATGTGTCATAAATATGACAGATATACTCGTACTGTTGAAGATAAGTCAGGGAAAAGCGATTCCAGGAGCTCTTCTGTTTCATCAACTAGCTGCACAAAAAACCTGCAAAACTTCAAAAAAAAAAAATTACTGCTAAAACGGTGGCCGAAAAGCTGCATTACTAATTTGTAAAGAGAAACTGACAGAATTCCGGACAGAAATGAAGAAGGGCACGATAAACGTTAGTTAAATATTTTAATGACGGTTTTTTTAGTGTAACAATATGGAGCTGATCAATTCATTCAATAATTCCAGTAAATTGGATAATTTTTTTAAAGTTTCTGACATAAATACTCAATCAGCATCTCCTACTCTGAATGGGGCTTCTCGTGATTTAGCTGAAGCAAAAGGGGGAGTTCGTAAAAGGTCAGCTTTGTAACTCATATTAAGTATAAAAGAATAACTCAATTAATTCATTTTTATGGTTTAAGTCTAAATTATTGGTTAACTGTTAACAGGGCTCCGTACACCACTGAAAATGCGTGTGATCTTGTTACAGTACTGTTAAAGAACAATTACGTACAGTACTTCAAGGGTGCTGCTATGTGGAAATACCTTGTTGACAAAGAAATGGTTCCTCTTACCTTAAAGCTTCGCAGCGATCAAAGCTTGAAAGAGTTTTTTAAACGAACGGTTGTAAAAAAATTCAGTGGTGATGAAAATTATTACAACATTGCAGAGGAAGAAGTCGTAATGTTTAAAAAGCAGCTGATAGATGCTAATACAAATCTTAGGCGGAAGGCATTTAGGCCGTAGACGCGAATGAATATCGGTTTTGACAATTATTTAGGAAACTATCAAATAAAATGTATCGATAAACCATAAGCTAAATAAATTGCACTAAGATATAAATAAATCAATTTGAAGATTTGCTAGAACCTTACAAATTATTAACCATTTACACCAAAACTGAGACCGAACATAGCTCGCATTTTTAATACATTTCATACTAAACAGAAGTTCACGGGAAAGTCAAAAGATGGATACACAAGGTATAAATATAAAGATAACGGTTCAAAATTGAACATTTTTGTACCGATTAAACTTAATTTCCTAGTATACGAGTGAAATTAATTATACACATAATGCTTTAAGGTTTATTTCTAAACGGAAGATTCAGCAAGTCAATTAGCAACTACCAGTCAGGCTGGGTTTGAAACGTGTAAAATCAGGCGATAAATGATTTAGTACTCTTTAAGTAGCTGCGAAAGAATCTGTAAGTAGAACCAAATTACTTTGATCAAAGTCTTAT
>JAQFZX010003180.1:0-13814 GCA_034682405.1 Hydroisotoma schaefferi | reverse complement strand
TTATACTATTCATACTCCACTGCTACCTATACTGCTCATACTTCACTGCTACTTATACTATTCATACTCCACTGCTAATTATACTATTCATACTCCACTGCTACCTATACTGCTCATACTTCACTGCTACTTATACTATTCATACTCTACTGATACTTATACTCCCCACAGTCCACTTCTACTTCTACTACTACTATTCATACTCCACTGCTACTTATACTTCCCCTACTGCTACTACTTCTTACAAAATTCTGCTCTGCTACGCCTACTGCTACTTATATACTATTTGCCAGTTACTTCTTGCTACCACAACAGGGTACTTACAGTTAAATTATACTGCGACCACTACTGTGACTAAAATGCTAACTGTAATTTCTGCTATGTTCACAAACGCTACTAAAAGTACTGTTTCAAGTACCTCGGCCACTTTTGCTACTACTACTACTACTACCACTACTTCAGCAGTAGTAGTAGTGCTTCTTGTGTTCGTAGTGTAAATTTTACGGCAGCCACTTTCACCTCTGTAAATTTATTGTTCATGTTTATGTTCTTCCGAGCCACGGGTAATAAATGTAAACCTTGTAGAATCAAAAGTATTGAATCTAGTTGTCTAGAAAGATAGTAAATCCTGCTTAGACAACTGCTAGTCCTACTCGCTTCCTATGTGCATGTCCGCTTTCATTTTATTGAAGATAAAAATCTGAGAAAGGTTTCACAAACATTTGTCATGTTCACTTATAATTCCTTCTGTATTCAGACTCCTTGGAGAGTCCAATGATAATCAATCCTTGGAAAATGTTTTACTTCAAACCTCTTCTCATTCTTGTTCTACGAACAGGTCCTTTATCATTTACTGAATAAATATTCTAAATTAGATTTTTTTTTACCGAGAAGTCCAGAGATGATTTCCCTACAGAGTTTCCTTCATTCGTTTCCTTTATGAAAGTAAACTGAATTGTCTGTAAAGTTGTGCCTTTACTTTGTAGTTTGTTGAAATAAAGTGTAAGAGATGTTGAGTTTTTATGTTTTTGTATCTCTTGGAGTAAATGGGAGATTTTGGCTTTGTCATACACTTAAATTCATATAAATAAAATTTTGAATTGAGAATTGTATCTTTTTCGTTAAAAGAGTAACATTAAGTGCTACCTCCTGTTTTATTCCATCCTCCAAAACAAATTTCAATTACGAATGCAAAAGGTATAGGCATTAAAATAAATGGTGAAATATTACACTTGAAAAGTGTAACGTAAGAGAATGTAAATTTATGTACTACAGAATATAATCGACATTATTAGAATAATGTATAAAGGAAACGAGATGAATTATGCATAGCACAACGGATGGAGGATGTTGGGGATAAATTTATTATCTGTGAATAAATTCATCGGTTATTTTATTAGAGGATGCAGGGGAGTTATTACTGAGATTGGAGGGTATAAAGTTTCAAAAAATGGAGGATTGAATCAAATTGATAAATCATTTTGTTGAGAATGTTTACAAGTTTAGAAAAGTGGGGATTACTTTTTTGATTGTGGTATAAATTAAATTGCAACTCTCTGGTTCTTCGGCCTTTGCTTATCCCGTCCAGACTGGGCTACTCTAGAATTGGTCATTTTGGACATTTTACTTTCGGAACTACAATTACTGTATAAGCCTTCCTCTTAGTATCGCACTTTCAGATTATAGTACCCTTTATTTATTTAAATATTACTAATCTACTCTACAATAATCCCCTGAATTGATCAGTAGCCTCTGGGTAGTACTTCCAAATTTGGGAATTATGGTGGGGAAAGTTTGGGAAACGATAGGCTCTTCATGAAACATGAGTGGATGATTTTTATTAGCGATTCTAGTTATATAATACTACTACTACTACTATTACTACTACTACTACTACTACTACAACTACAACTACTACTACTACTGCTAGTACTACTACTACTACTACTACAACTACTACTGCTACTACTACTACTACTACTACTACAACTACTACTGCTACTACTACTACTACTACTACTACTACTACTACTACTACTACTACTGATTTGTTATTTTGTCATCCACCTTGACCGTGACAGTTTACAATTACTTGTATACTTGTAAGCTGACGATACGCGATACGCCAGTAACCGGATAAGGAAATGGAACTTTTTTATAGGGAAGGACAGGCTATTATTAGGTGTTTATTTGTGTGGTTTAGGTTTTTTTTAGAGAATGGAACAGCAAAGATTGACAAGCTTCTTTTTGTTCGGGGATAATAAAAAGGAAATACTTAGCTTTACTATTCATCGTTTAGGACAACAATTATATGCTATGTAATGGAGTAACTGGATTGGCATGTACACAGTTTTTATGGTTTACAGTTCAGTCCGTATATTTTTTTACAATTGGGCTGAATCTACATTTGGATATGTCAACTATTATTTCATGATGTCATCATAAACCGTTTCTCTAATCGGAAATGATTTACTTTGACAGTTTGGCATTTCTTTGAACAGCAAGAACTACAATGAATTAACAATAATTGATTACTATTCACTACTTTATGTATGTATTTATTCATTTTGCTAAATTGATGTGGCCGCAGCTTTCACAATCACAGGTTATTTATAATTTGCAGCTATTAGTTTAAAGTATCTTCGTTTAAATTATTAATTTCAGTTTATAATGTAATAACCTTTATTATATAACTAGACATTTCTTGAGATTTTGTACCTAGAGTTTCACTCTTCCAACAATGCTTCCCTTATTCTAGCAACTTGTGTCATAAATCTGACGATTTCCCCTATTTCTATTTTGCTGGGGTTCTTTAGCATATCCACTACTTTCTTTATATTGCTTGGAATTTTACAAGTTTTTAAATGAAAGCTTTCTAATGTTTCCATACATCGAGCAGTTTAAAATTATATGCATTAAAGTTGCTGTTGTAAAAGTTTTCCAAGGCAAACAGTCTGTATGTTTTACCCTGGAGAAAGTTGGCAGTCGAGCTCTTAGTTGAATTATTAGTCTAATTTGTTCCCATCTAATATCTTCTGTTTTAAACGTTTCTGTGTTAATGTTTAGTTTAATTTCCTTATATAATATGGTGACATACGACTGTTTTGCATGCGCTTTATGTCAACTTCTACTATTTTGTCTTGTAATAGTTCATGAGATTTCGATAGCAAAAGTCCTAATTGACTCTAGGCTGTCAGTATCTATCGTCTATCAGGACTTAAATCTAAAATTGATCCACAGTCAAATCTTTCTAGCAGTTTTCGACGAGACCTGAACCAATTATGCTTCATGGTTTACATTCACTACTTTATACTTAACGCTGTTTTACATTAGAATTGCTGAAATGCCTTTATAAATAGTTAAAAAAACCCCAAGTTTTTAGCAGTATGTTTTATTATAATAAAGTGGAATTAGATACTGCGATTACGGATTTCGGAATAGAGACGGTTGCAGAAAATTAGGTATCTCGATGAATGTAGTTGTAGTCTTGTAGTATGTTGGGTTTATACTAATGGACATTAATTTTAGCTTCAAACAGATCGATATTTCATGATAAAGTTAGCAATATTTTGAGTGAATTTCACTAGGTATGTTAGGTTAAAAATTGTTCTAAAGACGAGTATACAAAAGACCAGGACATTTCACGTTTCAAAAATTGATTTAAATTTCATTATTAAACCACTCATAGTCTATAATAGTAGCTTTGATGCGTAGGAAGGTAATCACAAAATTAGGTAGTTATTCCAACTCCAATAAAATAAAGCATTAGATTAACTACAAAATAATGTCTGTTGTTGAAGAGTTGAATTGAATGAGGGTGGTTTGTTGGGTATCAAGATCAAGAAGACCGTACGTAGCTCAAATTAAAGCCTCTCTCTAATAGTAGCCCCCTCTAATATCGTCGTATTTTTTATGAGAAACCCTAAGAATTGGACAGTACCCCGGGCTGCATTTCTTCGGTGATACAGTAGGTTGATAGGTCACTTTCGACCGTTGCTCACCGGATGTATAGTACTCCTTGAAATGCAATTAATTGCGGAGCTAGCTCATGAATTGTCCTCTATGATTGTAAATACTACTCTTGATTAACTACATAGTACTTGTACGGTTGTCTCTTTAACAAAAGTATCGATTAATTGAAGCAGTTGAAAGGTTTTAAGCCTTGAGTTTCATAGCATTCCCAAAACAAGTTTGAGGAACACCGTCAGTGTTTGCCAAAACGGCCACAAAACCCCCAAAGCAGTTATGGCTTTCACCTTGCTTAAAATTTGGAAAGTTATCCACCGTAAAATAAATGAAGTTTGTATGAAAGTACGATCTCTGTTGATTTACATCCTAAAGTCAAATTACTGGATGGCATTGGATTTGCATGCTTCAATATACAGGATCTGTAGTCCAGTAAGGTGGGATAGGAAGATTCAGAAGTTCATCTACGAATCCAATTGGAGACGCCTGAAAGGTTTTTATGTGACTCAAGGGGTTATGGCAGTTGACATCGGGATATGTTTGTACATCGCTTATCGAAACTTTAGCGGATCCCCTGAACAACGGTACAATACTCCGCAGATTAACCTACTCCTAGTGGCATTCATGGGCTTCGTGGAGATGTTTTGTGTTGGGATGTCCAACGTTTATCTTAGGCATGGAAGTTGTGTCGTTGAGATGATGAATCAGTTGAACACGCTGGAAAAGAATGACAGGAATCTAAGAGGACAGGGTATTGTTTTGCATAAAGGAATACATGTAAGCGTTTTAGGATGTTTTAGGTAAAAATATGGTATTTTTACAACAGGTTTTTTGGCCCAGAGGATCCACCAATTTCCGGATAAAGTGGCCGTTTCTTTATTAATTGTTGTCGGCAGTTACGCCATGTCGTCACTTGTATGGATCCCTGCGATTCTACTATCCGGAAGGGACCCAATTAATATGATCATGAATGCGGAACTTGTGGATTGTTCGGGATTTTGTATTTGGAATCTTGGGATATTTCTGGTCCGACTATTGATAACTGGAATAAGCGTTTTGGAAGTTACACGAGTGATTCCCCTATGCTTTGTTACTGGAACAATATTCACCGTAACGGCGACGAAGGGGATTCAAGGGCTTTCTAAGAGAGCTGCGCTTCAGCCCCACGGTCGAGGCCCTTATTTGAGCTATTTGAGCTACTATCTAGCGCTGCAGATGGGTTCAGGCATGTTGGAAATTTGTTTACTATTTGGTCTATTTATTGGTCATCTTATCGCGGTTCTGTTGTGCTATGTGGTTTGCTCCGGCCTTGGAATCGTTCCTATGTATTTGTACATAAGTGCTGTAGGATTTGCTGCAGGAACGCTGTTTCTAACGAGCTTGGCAATGAAGTACTTAATACATTTTTACACAGAGTCGGGATGGATACTTGTGAAATGGCAGTTGGCCATTCGGGGGGTTTCTTCGGTAAGTAATATGAAAGCTCCGTGGAGAATAGTTAAAAAAAGGGGTTTACCATCTGTAAGTAATTTATTCAAAGTTAAAGTAAATTGGAGGCAGGTATTGGGACTAAGGAGATATAGATGTAGTGTTGGATTTAATGGGTATGTACTTTTCTTTATGCGTCCTTCGACAGAAACTACTTATTTTAGGGCTATTTATGATATTACGATGCATTTAGTCATTACTTTCCCATTACATTCGTAATTATTTATGGAATTTTGGAGCTTCAAGAAGCTCCACAATTGTTCATTGTTTACAGGATTGACTGTATAAAGAATACATAATTTAATTATTTCTACAAATTATATCTTTAGCTGAAGAGAAATATGCGTAAGCCTTTGAAAGATCTATTAAACTGCGGTGCGATTTAATTAGTTATCCTTTTATAGGTATGTTTGTCTTGTCATAATAACTTTATCGTATTTCCTTGAAAATTAAACTCGTCAAATTATTACGAAAATACTTTAACGTTTAATATATAAAATTTAAAATATAGTAAAAACAGAGTAAAGTACAGGAATTCTAGGTTAGGGTATCTTCACTACGAATATATTCTCCGATATCTGATTGATGGAAACAAACAATGGCTCCAGGGTCGGCGTGTCTACAGTCGGAAGTGGATTTTGCTGCCGTTCCAAATCCCTAAAATAATTTACTCGGATTTAAAAAAAATACATCAACACAAATTCGAACTAACTCCTCGAAACCGAACCTTTTCAGTTAAAAACGAAAACGCTGACTCGAACTTTACTCACGACTAATCGTAGTTTATTTTGTATTAGGTACAAAAGTTACAGAAAGATAATAAAAAATTCATATCAAATTTAATTAAAAAAAAGGGAGATCTTATGCAAAAATTTTAGAGGTAGCTTCTCGATTTGATAAATAATGCGAAACTTTGGAAATAGTATATACTTACGGTTTGACGGATGGCAGACCGTTTACTTTTTACATTTTAATTCACTTTGACGTAATAAAGCTCATATACTTACCAATGGAAGATCGTTCATAGAATATAAAACAACTCCTTGATATCTGTCAACACTTTCGGATATCCTTCCAAGTCCTGATTTCATTATATTATGTCCGTATAAAAACTGCTGCTCTGCCGAAGTTTTTAACCACATTTTTCCCTAAAAATCACATGAATTGTTGCATTATATTATCAAAAAATCACGCCAGTAATAAATATCAGTAAATGGTCACTGTGACCTTGACCTACATACCTGGGCATAGGGTGCAAGATAATCAAGAGCGGTGACGTGAAGCCTGAACTTTTTAGTTTTGGTAAACTTGCCCATGCAAGTTCCAAGGGATATTAAATTCTCCCTTCCGACATTTCCGGCTTTTTTCATAATTTCTTCGGACACGTAATAAACCCTTTCCTTCTGCAACCGGAAACAATAGGGTCCATCTGGGCGATCTATCAGGATTTTTATGTTCTCCCCGATACTGAAAAATAAACAACCACTGTTTATTAACGTCAAGGCTATCAAAATATATTACCCAATCTACTCAAATCAACAGAGTACCCTTCCTTAAGGTCATAAATAGGTCATCTCATTAGTACCCTAAATCCTCACCCTCACGCCGCGGCTTATGCATGAAAACAAGATGGTTTGAAGCCTGTTTAACACGGGAAAAATACCCCTTTGGCGTGCAAGGGATAGCGTGCGGCTTAATTAACAAGGGCGACATAAATAAATAACCACCGTTTAACGTCAAGGCTATCAAAATAAATTACCCAATCTACTCAAATCAACAGAGTACCCTTCCTTCGGACCAAAAAGGTCATAAATAGGTCATCCCACAAGTACCCCAAATCCTCGCCCTCACGCCGCGGCTTATTCATGAAAAAAAGATGTTTAAAAGCCTCTTTAACCTGGGAAAGATACCCTTTTGACGTGCAAAAGACAGCGTGCGGTTAAATTAACGAGGGCGACGTATGGGCGAGTATTTAGGGTATTCATTCCATTTTCCATTCCATAATTTCCATTATAAACATAATTAAGGTAAACTTTAACCTACTATTTAACCAATTTCTCGAAGAACGCTCTAGTTTCCTCTTCAGTCAATGGCCTCATCCTGCTTATCGATCACTCCCCGTTCGAAAAAAAGGTTCGGAATGAATAAATATTCCAAGAAATGTTCGAAACTAAACTATTTATTTAATAAAAAAAACTCTCCTCGTGTTCTTCTTCTTCTAATCTTTGGCAGGTAAATAATTCCAGGATCCCCCACGTGCTCGGGGTAAAATGAGACAAAAGAAAGGCTGGAGCGCCCCCGCCAAACCGCAACTTCCTATCTCTAGTTGTCGGAGGAAGAAAAGTAGCTCAAGAAAACTCGCTCTAGAGATTTTGAAGTTGTCGTAATTTTTATTTATTTTTATAAAAAAAACGGTTAACTTTTTGGAAGTTGAGTTTGTTTTTTTTTGTTAAAAAGTCCGAAAATGACGGATTATTATTAGAAATCTTTAAAAAAAAAATGAACGATTCAGTTGGAGGAGGAGGAGGAGGAGTAGAAAACCTGGAGAACCTGCTGTCCCCAATTTGCTACGGTCGGGAAATAGCCCTGCCGACGCCGGCTCCGGGATGTACTTTTGTCCCCAAAGGTGCCAGGTTTAAGGGGTGTGTCGCCCAAGGTAGGGTATTTGTTGGTTTAATTCATCCTCTAATTGGTATTGTTACCCGGGGTGGGTATATTATATTAGTAAATACGTTAATTGTTGTTTGTAATTAATTGTAGACTGTCAATGGGGGTGCGTGTACAACAACTCGGTGGTCCAGTGTTTCCCGGTAGATCGGCGAGTCCTGGATGGAGAGAGCTTGCGGGGGTGCGAGATCCTGGCTATCTGCGACCACGCTTATCAGTTTCCTGGGAATAGTTACATAACTTGCGTTGCAGAGTTGAAGATCCATAATCAAAGGGTTAGAAAGGGGATATCCAAGCTCCTGGTTGGGCTTAACATGGGACATGTGGAGGGGAGTTTGGTTATCTTTGATCCTTTGACTGCCAAGGTGCTTAAATGGATCCGGCTTCCCAAGCCTGTGACTAGTGTTATTGTCATTAGTCATTATGAAGAGGGTGGAGGAGGTAGGGAAGGTTTGGGTGTTTTTATTTGAATTTTATGCTGTTTTTTAATTTGTGTTTTTTTGTTTATAGCAAATCGTCCCTTTTCTAACGAGAGTATGATGGCAATGGTTGGAATTGCTGCGGTGGGAATGGTTGGTGGGGAAGTTTACATTGTGGATCTTGGTCTGGATGATGATAATCTTAGTTACTTTCATGGACACGGTCCGGCAGCTGATTCTCCTTTTATGGGGAAGAATGATGGGGCTCAGAGACATTATTATCCCGTTCTTGTGGAACCTCATGAGCATTTTATTGCTGTTAAGCGGCACAAGGCTGTGGCTAGGAATGAACTTATTACACTTGCGGTTACGAGTAAGTTGAGATAAAGACGGAAGATAAGATAAGATTGTGAGGTTTTTTAGTGTTGAGGTTTTGTTTTTATGTCTAGATGAAACAGAAGAGGATGAAGATTCGGCGTATTATAAATACTGCAAACCAAATGGTGAAAGTATGATGAGTTTTCCGAAGGGATCGGTTGAAATAACTTGTTTAGAATATATACCTTGTATTGGATCGATAGTGGTTGGATTTGGGTTCGGATGCTTCCAGATTTGGAGAGTGGATCATCTCAGTTTGATGTAGGTTTTTGTTAGGAAAAGTTTGACTTTTTGAAGAGGTGAAATATATTTTGTGTTGTTTTTTGTTGTTGATTAGATTCAGCTCGATTCCCCCGGAGGACGGGGTGGGGGAGGAGATATTTGGATTTTCATTCACACAACCGGTAGATGATCCCAAGAACTTTTGCTACTTGTGGGTACTTTATGGAAGTCGATCTTTTGAGTTGAAGGAGGCTCATGTGGAGCTTCACTGTTTGGTCTTTAAGGAGAAGATCCTTATTGAAAACTTGGGATTCATTTATAATGAGCTGAAGCAGTGTGTGAAACGGTTGACGTTTAGACTAGAGGATTATTTTGAAGAGGGTGGAGATGGAGAGGACGAGGATTCGCGATATCAAGTGAGGCCTTTGAGAGTGTGGGCTGAGCCGGATAAGAATTTAACCTTCTTTGGTTGGGAATCAAGACGGAATGGAGTGTATTATGTGGGGATATTTGATTTGAATCAGTGGTACTCTAATCACACGCTGGATTTAATAAGATACAATCCGATGACTGGACTTTGCCCTTACTGGGTGGCGATTCCTGTAGAGGCTGTAGATTCCATGTCTACTTTATATGATGTGAGGATTATCCCGAAAACCCTGGAACGTTGGATCAATCCTCATGCGAAGCTTGATATGCATTTATATCCGGCGTCACTCTCGTTTCGAGGTGTTGCACTAGCTTCCACGGGTGTATCAACATTCCAGCATTTTGGAATTCAGGAGAAACTTATCCGGAAGATGATAAGCGACGGCCCTAGTCTTATGATTCATCCTGGGAATGTAAAGCAGCTTTTTAAGAGATATGGGCTCCAACCGGTTTATTTTAGTAGTCGTTCTGATGACTCTGTCTCCGTCGACGAAGCAGATAGATTCTTTATATTTTCGGTACTTCAAGAAAACCGAAAAATACCACTCATAATCCAACTAGCAGCGGCTTGGCTGGACGGTTCGTATGCCAACTTCGGTTGTACGATCGACCTTATTCTAAATTGGATTGGGATTTACACAGTAGGAATCCGGCAAATGGCTTGGGATCATTGGAACAGAGTATTTAGCTTTAGAAATGAAGTTCTTCCTCCGGAAACATCTATTTTTATCAACTACTCAAACTATATGTGGTCCTCTTTTCAAGGGGTTTTAGAAACGTTGACAAAATCTGACGAAGTTTATAATGGTATTTGCCTGCCTTCTTTACTATTATTTATAACACTTATATGGCATTGTATGGTGGTAGTCTGATAAGTTTAACTTTCTTTCAGCTCGACCAGAATATATAGAGTCGATGAAGTACGGATTAAATAAACTTGTTCAATTTTCTGCCGGTCTGTTAATGATGCACAGAGCGGGCTACCTTCCGGAGAAAGATGAGAAGGATGTGATTGCGATTTTAAATAGGAAATATGTAGATAGGAGGGCGAAAGTTAAGGAGGCGTTGAACAATTGTGAAACATTAGACCCAACGATGAAAAAGGTAACTTGAGTAGATATAAAAGCTCTAATAGTAGCCTGGGCCTAGACTGTATCTCTATTTCAAGTGTGTACTGTAACTTGATTTGCAGATTCGTCCACTTATGATTGACTACTTATTGGAAGCGTTTGATGAAGAGATGTTGCGAGAAAAGTGGCACCTCGAACCAGAAGAGGATCTATATCCTCCCAAGCATATTGGCTATTTATTGCAAATGTTCTTGTGGGTACATGAAGACCCCAAAGCGATCTCACGCGTTGTAGCGTACTTTCTACTAGATCTAAGTGCCCCCGCTGGGGGAGCGGATGACAACGGAGAACATGGAGAATGGTGCGTCAATATCTAATGCAAAGCAAAATAAATCTTCATTGAAATTGGAGTATAAATCGTGTTTGTATTCTTTTAGCGATACTACTCTTAGAGGAGATTTTCAATCTGTGATTCAGCTAACTCCAGATGAGCTCCATGAGGTGTTCAACCTTTGGATGGTAGACCAAGGCTCTATGCACAATCCATTGGTGTTTTTAGCTCAAGCTAATCGATTCTATGACTCGGACGTACTGCCATGGTGTGCGGCTGTAGTTGCTTTTACTGCGCTTGGCTTCGGGGAAGATGTGTTGGAAATACTCCAGAGACATTGTCCTCGAAGGCTGGATAAGTAAGTTAAATTAATGGAAGTTGAGCTTGATTGTGGTAAACTGGGCTCTGTAATTAAAAGTTTCTGTGTGCAGGCTGTACATGCAACTGATGATTAATCATGAGAGTCGGTACGGAATGCTTAGTAATCATGTCTGCGCGAAGAAAATATTGCATTCGGAAGTGGCTCTCTATACTTTCTTTGACGGTAAGTTCTCTTTGATAACTGTTTTAATGAAGCAGGTTTAAATAAAGTGTTATTTTCTTGCTCATTTAGCCTCCGCCAAGAAAGGGTTGCTGGGCGAATTTATCAACACAACTCTCCGCTTTGCTCCACCTATAATTAAATCCGAACTGCTCCGCTACTTAAAAAACAACAGAAGTTTTGAGAATGATGACCGACTTCTAGCCGTGTACACTCAGGATGAGGATTATGATAAAATTGAACATCAGTATAAAATAATGAAGGACCTGTACGCAGGGAAACTTTCGGGCATTCAGTTGAGAAATTGGACAATTCGTGAAGGACTTGTGTTGTATATTTTGAAAACTAAAAGGACAAATGTAGTAATGAAATTTTTGAAGTTGGGTGCTTTTAAATCGTCGACTGGTGAGTTGGTTTTTTGGTTGGTTGGATTTAGAAGTGTTGAAATATATTTATTGTTTCCTTTTGACCTTAATTTTAGAAACGCAGATACGACCTGCGGTAGAAGTGGAGCGGATAGAACCCCTTCCCCAACCACCGGTACCACCAAAAGTGAATTTGCCCATTCAGCTCAAAGCTGTAAAGGCAAAGGTATTAGAGTCAGTTTCATCAGTACCATTAAGTCCGATGCGGAGATATGTAGGAAGGTTGCACGCGGTGATTGATGCCTGTGAAAAGAGGAGGTCCATAAGAAACAGGCCAAGTATGCTTGATCGGTCGATGGGCTGGGGACGGAGATCAGAAGGTTTTGATTTGAGTACAAGTACAATCCAATCCGGTAGTGATGAGGACACGGAGGATGAACCTTCTGCACACCGATCGAATTTAAGGAGTTTTGTGGATCTGGAAAGTCTGCTAGAGTTGCCATTAGTAGATCATCGCAATCAAAGTAGTTTTGGATTTAACACTCCAAGAGCTAGTCAAGGGAGAGGAAGAGGTGGAAGTGATGAGGATGAGCGTAACAGTGAACGGGAGCGGTCTATATATCAAACTCCGTCTGCAGCTAGTACTCGAGGATTTAGCGAAGAGCCAAGGGTTCAGTCGATCATGAAGGTAAGTGTTTTTGTGTTCAGTTACAGTACTGCCCGGAGTTAACAACTGATGGTTAAATTAAATTGTCTTTACAGAAAGAGGATTCAGTGCAAAGAAACAGGGAGAATATTGCACTCCGCTTTCTTGACACACGATCCATGTCAATATCGCCTTCGAAGTCCGAGACTGAATTAAATGAAACTTTCGATGAGCTACCAGAAAAGATTACCACACGATCCTTGTCTATATCGCCCTCGAAGTTCGAGACTAATGAAATTTTCGATGAACTACCAGAAAAGATCACCACACGATCCTTGTCTATATCGCCTTCGAAGTCCGAGGCTAAATCAAATGAAATTTTTGATGAGCTACCAGAAAAGATTACCACACGATCCTTGTCTATTTCGCCCTCGAAGTCCGAGGTTAAATCAAACGAAACTTTCGATGAGCTACCAGAAAAGATCCCAACACGATCCTTGTCTATTTCGCCCTCGAAGTCCGAGACTAAATCAAATGAAACTTTCGATGAGCTGAAGGAAAAGATTCCCACACGATCCTTGTCTATTTCGCCCTCGAAGTTCGAGACTGTATCAAATGAAACTTTCTATGAGCTACCAGAAAAAATCCCCACACGATCCTTGTGTATATCGCCCTCGAAGTCCGAGACTGAATTAAATGAAACTTTCGATGAGATGGAGGAAAATATTCCCACACGATCCTTGTCTATATCGCCTTCGAAGTCCGAGGCTAAATCAAATGAAATTTTTGATGAGCTACCAGAAAAGATTACCACACGATCCTTGTCTATTTCGCCCTCGAAGTCCGAGGTTAAATCAAACGAAACTTTCGATGAGCTACCAGAAAAGATCCCAACACGATCCTTGTCTATTTCGCCCTCGAAGTCCGAGGTTAAATCAAACGAAACTTTCGATGAGCTACCAGAAAAGATCCCAACACGATCCTTGTCTATTTCGCCCTCGAAGTCCGAGACTGAAACAAACGAAACTTTCGATGGCCTGAAGGAAAAGATTCCCACACGATCCTTGTCTATATCGCCTTCCAAGTCCGAGGCTAAATCAATTGAAATTTTCGATGAGCTACCAGAAAAGATAACCACACGATCCTTGTCTATGTCGCCTTCGAAGTCTGAGGCTAAATCAATTGAAATTTTCGATGAGCTACCAGAAAAGATAACCACACGATCCTTGTCTATATCGCCCTCGAAGTCCGAGACTAAATCAAACGAAACTTTCGATGAGCTACCAGAAAAG
>JAQFZX010003179.1:0-13814 GCA_034682405.1 Hydroisotoma schaefferi | reverse complement strand
CCTGTGGAGTCGCCTGTAGAGTCGCCTGTGGAGTCGCCTGTAGAGTCGCCTGTGGAGTCGCCTGTGGAGTCGCCTGTAGAGTCGCCTGTGGAGTCGCCTGTAGAGTCGCCTGTGGAGTCGCCTGTGGAGTCGCCTGTGGAGTCGCCTGTAGAGTCACCTGCAGATGTGCCTGTAAAGTCGCCTGTGGAGTCGCCTGCAGATGTGCCTGTAGAGTCTCCTGCAGACGTGCCTGTTGAACCGCCTGCGTTTGTGGATCCAGCTGCAGATGCTCCGGTGGATCCTGCTGCAGATGCTCCGGTAGATCCCGCTGCAGGTGCTCCGGTAGATCCCGCTGCAGATGCTCCGGTAGATCCCGCTGCAGATGCTCCGGTAGATCCCGCTGCAGATGCTCCGGTGGATCCCGCTGCAGATGCTCCAGTAGATCCCGCCGCAGATGCTCCGGTGGATCCCGCTGCAGATGCTGCAGTAGATCCCGCCGCAGATGCTCCGGTGGATCCTGCTGCAGATGCTCCAGTAGATCCCGCCGCAGATGCTCCAGTAGATCCCGCCGCAGATGCTCCAGTAGATCCCGCCGCAGATGCTCCAGTGGATCCCGCTGCAGATGCTCCGGTGGATCCCGCTGCAGATGTGCCTGTAGACTCAGCTGCAGATGCGCCAGTAGACCCGCCTGAAGATCCAGCAGACCCTCCTGTACTACCAGAAGGTGCCGTTTGTCGAACGCTTCGTTCAGCCGCATCCCAACCCGCCTCTAAAACCTCACGCTTAGTTGGAGAGGACAAAACTGCAACCGTGCAAATAGCAAGGCACGCCAGAATAATAATTGTCTTCATGGTGAAGTCTTTAGATGTAAAATAAGTTAAAATATTTGACCTCAGTTAAGTTACTGCGAGGAAGTTTGACGTGCAATTGCTATTTAATGGTTGGAAATTTTGCCTATTTATACCGAAAAGTACTGACGTTCATCACATAATTAGAAACTGTGTAAATATCCTGAAGGTCCAAGAATTTGTATGGAATATCATTTACCAATTGAAGATTGCAAGGTTGTAAGCTTAACAATTCATTTTGAACCACACAGCAATTCTGAGAATCTTTATCCAGAACGTGGTTTAATAAATTGGTTTCTCTAGAACTTTTATGCCACTTGAACTCTAACCTACCTACTATCTTCTGAGAGCCATTTTATTCAACCAAGCATATGTTGTGGCTTTTTATAGGTATTTTATCAGACACATCTCATTATTCGCAGTTGCTACTTAAAACTCATCATTTCTATTATTAAATCACAATATGAATGTAACCCACTTTCAGAATGCATTATTAAAAGGTTCGCAAATGTCATTATTTAAATGCGGTTGTCTGATGCTGGATATGCCAAATGCCGTGGAGGTTATCCCCTCTTCCAACAAATTCTCAACGACACGTTTGGTAGCCAGGATCTTGCCTCCACTTTTCGTAGTCCGGTATTGCATCTTTTGCAACATTAAATACTATTTATTCAAATTCAACAACTCCTCACATTCAAAACTCTTGATAGATCTGCGTCGAAAGTTTTTATTGGATGATGTATTGTATTGTGGAGGTTAATGAATACCTTTATTATTATTTTTTGTGTCAGGTTATAATCTATAATCCGATTGAATAATTTGAATTTTGAATTCTTCAAAGAATCTAACAAGTAGCAATCATAAATTATAAATGCCAGCCATTTGAGAATATACTACTATTCTAGCCTCAACTAACATGTTTTTACAACTTATTTACCCCTTATTCTAATTCTCATTACCTTATTCAAACCCCGATTTTAAAGCAACAAAATGTTCCTTGTATTTTCAAAAATAACCCGAAAATAAACACACAGTCGATCGTTCGAACTTATAGAAACTTCCCTCAAAGAAAGTCTAACTTCTCTCAAACCAATTACCCTTTTCCGCTCCCATTTATTCCCAGCCAAAATTCCCATATTTATTTTAAACTGTTTCGACTCCTCGTAAATACTACAACCAACCGTGAAAGGTAGCGCAATAAAGTAAGATTGCTATAAATAAACCTAAAACAACAACTATAAGATTAAAGTATAACTTAATGTCAAGACCGGAAGTACAGATCTTTTCAAATCAAAATGAAACAATTTTTATGATACTTCTCCAGGTTAACCTTTGAACACAATAAGTAAGCAAATACTCAAATAAGTAAGCAAACCTAACAACGGTTCTGCAGCCATTTAAACTCAAACAGTTTATTCGAATATCGTCCATTTCTCCTCAGATTGATTAACCACACCCTCTGAACCAAAACGAAGACATGACAAACCAAGCCTACAGCTCCCATACAGTTTTGCTGGGTTTAACTTTATCTTTATCGGTTTAATTGAATTTCTTCGCTCTCTCTCTTGAGATGATTATGCTAATAATCAAACCATAAAGAACCTAACACTTTCAATAAATTATTTTAATACCTTTTGGCTTAGAGTCCAGACTTCATAAATTACTTTTTAGTATTCATTTATTCCCCAGTTCATTACATCAGGTAGTCCAATCTCTAAGATTAGTAACGGAGCACAGTAATAAAAATAATCAGGAAATCAAGTTTTAGCACACAGCTAAGTGTAACCAATGTCACTTTTCCTACCTGTATTTACTATTAAAATAAATCTGCTGAACATTTCACAATTGTTCCTTCCTTAAAACATGGACTACCAAGTGATTTACATGAGCCCTGAAAACTGGACCGTTTGGTGGCCGGAAAAAAACCCTCCAGAAGATCTTTTCTGGTTTGAAACCTTCGACCCCGAATATTGGGTCTGGTTCTCCCAAACTTGGTCATGCACAATTGTAGCTTTAACTATTGTACTTTACCTCGGAGGAATCCATCTTGGCCGAAACTACATGCAAAACCGAACCCCTTACTCAAGCAAAAGCCTAACATCGCTTATGTTCACTTATAATTTGGGAATTACTATTTTCTCAATCGTGGCCTTCTTTAGAGGAGGATCTAACGTTTTGCGGAGAGTTTTTTCAATACCCGGTGGCCTACATCATGTTCTATGTCATAGGCAAGTAGCTACGGACTTTCATTAATTTATTTAACTATAAGGAACACCAGCAATTATCAGGTTCTGTTTTAATTTTTTTAATAAAACCCCACAGATTTCCAGTAACAACAAGGGACGCTTTCTGGCTGGTTGCTACCGGATGGTCAAAATATATTCATTTCCTGGACACTTTCTTCCTCATTTTTAAGAAGAAACCGGTACCCCTTAGCCAAGTGTATGTTAACTATCTAACTCATCGTAAATCTACCAATTTTAGTTACAATCCTTAATCTTTCCATCCAATTTGTGTATAAAGATGTCATCATTTAGTTATGGCAATAATTCCCCATTTCCTCCTGGTCTTGGGGGAACCCATTGTAAATTGGTTTGGACTGATTAACCTCTTCCAACACATACTCACCTATGCTTTTTTAGCTCTCAAGGTTATACACAAAACTTACCCTTCATCTCAAGATATTCAGTTACATTTGCTAAGTAAACCAACTCCCATATGATATTTATAGTGCCTCATAAAGCTACCGAAGTGGGTTTCCGCAGCAGTTGTCCTGGTGGAATTGATTCAAATGCTTGTAGGTCTCGGAACCGGACTTTACACCACGAACGTCTTGGGTAAATAATTTATCTGACCTGACCCTCCTTATTGTAGATATTTCTACCTCAGTGCAGGGTAATGAATTCATGCCTTGATTTAATTCAGCCAAGGGTCAACCCTGTACAAGACACCCCTTGAGTATTAAACTGTTCAACTACTTATACCTGACCTTTACCCTCCTAGCCCTTCACATGGCGTATGATTTTTATGTTAAAAAGTGGGCGAATCTACCAAGAGAACGGGCTTCTTGTGACGAGTCGATTGAGAAGAAAGACATGTAGAATAAAAATAAAAATACAATGCCCCACCTAAAGAGTTGTGTACTTTTATTTTCCGTCAGTTCTCTCTTTGCTTTTGTAGTGCAAATTCCAAGGTAAAAAAGTTTATGAATTCGAAATTCGAGATGAAATAAGTTTTCCAATTACTATCAACAGTTATTTAGTTTTACATGCAAGAAAAATGTTATGTATTCCTTCATTTTAGAACAATTTGTAGACAGAAATAATTTAGCATATTCATATTTCCATAATTTAGAAGAAGACTTAACCGATTGGAAAAGTGATTTTGATATCACCAAAATAACGATATTTTTTCGAGCAGTGCTCTAGAAAACGATCCGTTAGAAATATGCACAACGCTTTACAAAAGTGCACCAAGAGCCTTCTCTCCTACCCATTCAGCCCCTTTTTCTACTGCTGCCTTAGTTCCATCTTGTAATGCAGACGCCGCACCATTTTCTACTGCAGTCTCAGCCTTTCCTTTTATGGTATCCCATGTAGATGAACCACCTGATGATCCGCCTGTAGACCCTCCAGTAGCTCCTCCTGTAGATCCTCCAGTAGCTCCTCCAGTAGCTCCTCCAGTAGCTCCTCCGGTAGATCCTCCAGTAGCTCCTCCAGTAGATCCTCCAGTAGCTCCTCCAGTAGATCCTCCAGTAGACCCACCGCCACCTGAAGATCCGGCTGAAGATGGAGCAGACGCTCCTGTGCTACCAGACGGTGCCGTTTGTCGAACGCTTCGTTGACCCGCATCCCAACTCATCTCTAAGGCCTCTCGCTTATCGGGAGTGGACATAACTGCAACGGTGCAGATGGCAAGGCACCCCACAATTATAAGATTCTTCATAATAAAGCCTCTGGTTGTTTGACAAAGGGAAAATATGAAAAGTCGTTTTTCAGAACAATTACTGAGGAAGCGATTTAACAATGTTGGGTTAATTTTTCAAAGTTTACCCTTTTATGCCCAACATTATCGATGTTCGTCATTAAATTAGAACCTGTGTAAACATCCTGAAGTCTAATAATTTCTATGGAACATGATTAATCACTTCAAAGTTTTACCCTTTTATGCCTATCATTTTTGACGTTCGTTATTAAATTAGAAGCTGTATAAACATCCTAAAGTCTATGAATTTGTATGGAATATGATTAATCACTTGGATTCAAGGTTGAACGTCTTTGGACGCCGTTTGAGTTGTAAAGCAGTAATTCTGTAAATCTTTCCTACTTCACCCTTCAAGTACCATGCATCCTATTGTCTTCTGAGACCTTTTTTCTGCAACCAAACATGTTTTGCGGCTTTATAGAAAATTTTTATATTTTCAGACTTTTACGCAGTTACTACTTATCCTACCACTAAGATCCTTGATCAACCCACCCACCATCAGGGATTATTGCAATTCATGAAAAATTCCCATTTTTATTCTTAGAATGGGTTAATCAAGGATCTTACTAACTAAAACAGTTCTTTACATTGGGATTTTGATAATATAGTGTAATGCTACGAATAGCGATAAGTAGCAACTGCGTAAAAGTCTGCCCGGTGGGATAATTTGCATATTCTACAATTGTCGGCTGCAGCTGCAACTTTCTAGCCGGATATACGTCCGCCGGCTTGGGCTCTTCAGTCCAACTAGCAACTTTCTTAAACTTAACTCAATCACTGGGTATCCAATTACTTCCTTGCTGCTTGCTTCCCATGTCATGTAGGTGGGCTTATCTAAGAAATCACACCTTATGACTGCGTACCTTATCATCGGCTTATGGAGAAACAGCATGCCTAAATGAATTTTTTCAATGATCCCTATCTTCTTCCAATCTATTTCCCATAGAAAACATGACGAGAGTTGTCTAAAGTCTTACATGTTCTTGGAACAGTCGGAAGAATAACTGCGGTAAGACAGGACAACAGTTCCCCTTTATAAAAGCATCCCAAGACAAAAGATCCCAAAAGCCATCCGAAAAGTTTCAACAACTTTTGTTGTGTACTTTTATTTTCCGTCACTTGTTTCTTTACTTTAGTACGAATTCCAAGGTAAAATGTTTTATGAATTCGAAATCAATCAATGAGTCTTCCACAAAATATCAACAGGTATTTAGTTTTACATGCAAGAAAAATGTTTTATACCAATTCATTTTAGAACAATTTGTTGACAGAAATAATTTAGCAAACTCGTATTTCCATAATTTAGAAGAAGACTTAACGGATTGAAAAAGTGATTTTGATACCACCAAATAACAATATTTTTTGGAGCAGTGCTCTAGAAAATGATCCGCTAGAAAAAGCCACAACGCTTTACAAAAGTGCAGCTCCAAGAGCCTCAATCCCCTTCTTTCCTACCCATTCAGCCCCTTTTTCTACTGCTTTCTTAGTACCATCTTGCAATGCAGACGCAGCACCATTTTCTACTGCAGTCTCAGCCTTTCCTTTTAGTTTATCGAATGTAGACGTACCACCTGATGATGATGTAGAAATACGGTCTTGTACTTGTGGTACACCTGATGATCCGCCTGTAGCTCCTCCGGTAGCTCCTCCAGTAGATCCGCCAGAAGCTCCTCCAGTAGCTCCTCCCGTAGATCCGCCAGTAGATCCTCCACTAGATCCGCCAGTAGCTCCTCCACTAGATCCGCCTGAAGATCCTCCAGTAGATCCGCCTGAAGATCCGCCTGAAGATCCTCCAGTAGCTCCGCCAGAACTTTCACCTGAAGATCCGCCTGAAGATCCACCTGAAGATCCACCTGAAGATCCGCCTGAAGATCCGCCTGAAGATCCGCCTGAAGATCCGCCTGAAGATCCACCTGAAGATCCTCCTGAAGATCCGCCTGAAGATCCACCTGAAGATCCACCAGAAGATCCAGCAGACCCTCCTGTACTGCCAGAAGGTGCCGTTTGGCGAACGCTTCTTTCATCTACTTCCCAAAAGGCCTCTCGTTTAATTGCAGTAGACATAACTGCAACGGTGCAGATGCCAAGGCAGATCAGAATTATAATAGTTTTCATAATAAATCCTCTGGATGTTTGAGTTAGGGAAAATATGTTTGAAGCAGTTTTTCGGAAAAATTACTGAGGAAGCGTTTGTTGGTTAATTTTTAAAAGTTTTACGCTTATATGCCCAACATTTTCGAAGTTGGTCATTAAATTAGAACCTGTGTAAACATCCTAAAGTCAAAGAATTTGTATGGAATATGATTAATCACTTAGATTAAAGGTTGAACGCTTGTGGACGCAGTTTGAGTTGTAAAACAATAATTTTCTCAAGTAATATCCTGTTGTCTTCTGAGAACTTTTTTCTGCAACCAAACATGTTTTGCGGCTTTATAGAAAATTCTTATTTTTCCAGGCTTTTACGCAGTTGCTACTTATACGTATCATTTCTATCAAAATCCCAATATAAATGTAAACCACCAAGTACCTAGATCAACTCAACATCAGGCATTATTGCCATTTCAAAATATTAACATCGAAATTTAATTTCGAAGTTCGTCATTAAAATTAATTTCAATCTGTTTAAACATCCAAAATTCATAGTATTTTATGCAGTATTTATCACTTATAGATTCAAGGTAATGTGCTCGTGTTGTTATTGAGTTTAGAGATGGGATAATTCAGATGAAATATTATTAATCCCAAAATCCTACCTAATCCTAGTAACAACTACAACTACAACTACTCCCTAATCCAAAGAATTTAGACCAGTCAACCTAATCCTTAATCACTATTAACCCAACAACTAACCCAACATCCACAAGTTTTAATCTATTAGCATTCGTTTTGCTCATTTTAGGCAGACAAATGACTCAAACTTTTAGGATTTTGTCTTAATTTGTTGTTTTAATTTAAGTTTTCCGAGGACCAGAAGTTGCAAAGTTTTTACTGCAGATCGGGTTCATCAACAACAATATCCCATTTTTCATTAAAATATTAAAATACAGATTTTCTTTATAATGTAATGATTTTATTATTTTTTTGCTCATTAATCCCGAACCTCTCTTAATCCCTAATTCATAATCTAATCCACTTTTTCAAAATTTGGTAACCCTAATCATTGATCCCGTTAAAAAGAATCCATTAATCACTTTGATGAGCTAAACAACAACGATTCTGGTTATCTTTGTTATACAAAGTTAATAGATCGGTTTGTAAGGCCCGTTTGGACTACCTTTTGTACAGAGTTCAGCATCATTCCATTCTCTTTTACTTATCCAAATAAACACATGTTGTGGCTACATAGAATTTTACTTTACATTTTTCTCAGATCATCATTAATTTCAATTGTACGTATCAAGATCCGACTGCAAACCACTAAGTACAGTTCCAACCAAACCATCATCACCAGACTTTTACTACTTCTGCAAACACTATATTTGCATGAGCTCCTTTTTAATGAAATTAATGGTAAAAAAGGGTATATACGCGTTAGTTCCTTAGTACATTGAAAATATAATTTGTGGAATGTACATATTTTGATTCTATAGTAAATTGTGAAGCGTTTTATAAATTACTTGATGATAACCGAACAGCCAATTACTTCCTCAACATTTCCGCTGTGCTATGTGCTTAGCTTAGATGACTTATTAAGGAGGTCATACCTTCTCGTAAGCTTATAAAGTACCAACATTCTGTATGCATTCAATACAATTTACCATATTGTCATCCCCAGAAGATCGTCATTATCCTGTAAGGCCACAGTACTTATAAATAATGTTATAGAAGCTCATAACTGTACTTCGTTCAATGTTTCACTCAACGCTTTTTTCTCCCATAATTTCACTTTTGTGATCTGCAATTTAACGAATACAGGCTTTTATTTTCAGATATAAACTTAATTTATCTACAAATTATGGACATTTCATGATAAAACACATCTCGTAATAGTAAAAAAAAGTGTAGGGTTGATTTTTCTCCAAGAACTTTATTCAGGACTAAACTTACCCTTTACGTCTCATATAGTTGAATGAAAAACCTGGTTTCAGCTTACGAAGATAACCCCCAACATCCTCTGTTTTATTGCCGTTTTAACCTCTCTACATTTGACTTTTTTTTAAAGTTGAAAATCTCTTATTTCGTTAGATTAGATTTACACAAAATTTTACGTTCTTAAGTTTTGCATCCTACTGTTTTATGACCAGCATCAATCATATAAGCTTGGCATACTAAAATAGTAACGTTGTATTTCCGTAATTTCCTGACCCTAAGCCGCGACTACGTAGGAAAAATTAATTTTTAAGCATATTTAACATAGAAGAGGTACCCCATTTCAACATGCAAAGGATAGCCTGCGGCTTAATTAAACAGGGCGGTTTATGGTCAAGCATTACAGTAGTTATTTGCTGAGTGAGATGGTACACGTTTTTATGCTTTTTTTTACACGCGGTGGGGCTGGACCCGCCCGAGTCTGTCGAAAAATCAAAAAACCTTGTCTGTATTTTCATAAAGTTAGCTCATATTTGTTAGTTTTCGACAAAGTTGTTCAAATGTCCGACATGGCTGTCTTACGGACTTATCTGACACTACGATGGAGCCGCATCATCCATTCAAGTTATTGCGTTAACCAACGGACGACCCTGTTACTTAAATAAACCCCGTGGATGGGCTAAAAAGATTAAATTAAATATCGTGGCATGCCTATAAATGTATTTACTCATTGCGTCTTACAAATGTTAGTGAACTTTCAATAAATAAATGAGCCATATAGAACTCCCCGAATAAAATGTCAATATTTTATATCAATTTATTTCCGAACGATTTATTACAGACATAAATGACAGAAATAATTCGACTTAATATTTCTTAAGGTGAGCCTACTTGCTTTAGAAAATTGCTGCAGCCACTGCCTTAGCTCCATCCTTGAGTACAGTTTTTCCAACTTTTTTTGCAACAGCCTCAGCCCCACTTTTTGCTGCAGACTCAGCACCATTTTTTACGTCAGTTTTTATGGCAGTCTTGTCTATTCTGGAAACTGGTACCTCACCGCCTGAAGATCCTCCTGAAGAACCGCCTAAACTTCCGCCTGAAGAACCGCCTGAAGATCCTCCTGAAGAACCGCCTGAAGAACCGCCTGAAGATCCTCCTGAAGATCCGCCTGAAGAACCGCCTGAAGATCCTCCTGAAGACCCGCCTGAAGACCCGCCTGAAGATCCTCCTGAAGATCCTCCTGAAGAACTGCCTGAAGATCCTCCTGAAGACCCGCCTGAAGATCCTCCTGAAGAACCGCCTGAAGATCCTCCTGAAGACCCGCCTGAAGATCCTCCTGAAGAACTGCCTGAAGATCCTCCTGAAGACCCGCCTGAAGATCCTCCTGAAGTACTGCCTGAAGATCCTCCTGAAGATCCAGCAGACCCTCCTGTACTACCAGAAGGTGCCGTTTGTCGAACGCTTCTTTCATCTACTTCCCAAAAGGCCTCTCGTTTAATTGAAGTAGACATAACTGCAACGGTGCAGATGCCAAGGCAGATCAGAATTATAATAGTTTTCATAATAAATCCTCTGGATGTTTGAGTTAGGGAAAATATGTTTGAAGCAGTTTTTCGGAAAAATTACTGAGGAAGCGTTTGTTGGTTAATTTTTAAAAGTTTTACGCTTATATGCCCAACATTTTCGAAGTTCGTCATTAAATTAGAACCTGTGTAAACATCCTAAAGTCAAAGAATTTGTATGGAACATGATTAATCACTTGGATTCAAGGTTGAACGCTTGTGGACGCAGTTTGAGTTGTAAAACAATAATTTTCTCAAGTAATATCCTATTGTCTTCTGAGAACTTTTTTCTGCAACCAAACCTGTTTTGCGGTTTTATAGAAAATTTTAATGTTTTCAGACTTTTACCAAGCTGCTACTGATATAGTCCGCTATACGTATTATTTCTATAATCAAAATCCTAATGTAAAGAACTGTGTTAACCACTAAGTAAGTACTAGATCAACCCAACATCAGGCATTATTGCCATTTCAGAAAAACTCCTATTTTTAATCGTGTTTATCTAACAAGGTTAGCAATTTGTAGTAACAACAATACCTCGGGTGGGATAATTTATATTTTGTTATCCTAAAATTTTCGGCTGCAACTTTTCAGTTGGACTATAGAAGTCCGCCGGCTTGGTCTCTTTAGTCCAACTAGCAACTTTCCTAAACTCAATAGAACTCAATCAGCGGGTCTCTATGTACTTCCTTGCTGCTTGCTTCTCATGTCATGTAGGAGGGCTTACCTTAGAGATCACACCTTATCAAGGACTGAGGGCATATCTTATCATCCGTTTATGGAGAAACAGCATGTCTAAATAAATTTTTATCAATGATCCCTTTTTTCCTTGAATTCGCCAATTCAAGGATGCTGTATTTTGATATTTAAGAATGAAATAAAGTAATGCGTAATACTTTTTAAAAGCAAGGGATGCTTAAGTTAAAATAAAAGTAGCCTCTCACGAATAGTGGCCCCCTCAAAAAAGTCAAAAATTGAATAGTGGCCCAGGCCTGTATTCGAGGATATACGGTAATTTAGTAAGCCGTTAAATTGCTCATTTCTTTCTGTTAATAAAACCGATCGCAATTAAGAACGGCCTAACATTAGTACGCCTCTGTCTTTTTTGCCAAGTCCCTGTTAAAAGTTCACAGATCCAAACTAGGAAAGATGTTAATCCTAAAATGCTTAGAATTATTAATGCAATTCTGACACTCTGTAAAGATACAGGTTTAGCTTCATCCAAAAAACTGCTGTCGATTCCACTCCTTTGCCAATCCGTCAGCATAACAAAAGCGTAGACATTAACTTTCTCTGGATTCGTTATGTTATCCGCCTCGTTTTGAAGTTTCTGTAGATTCTCAATGTTCGAAATCTCTGCTTGTTTAGCATCATAGTTTTTCCACCGATCGTAAATACCCGATTCCACCAACGTACCTAGAGCCGGGGCAAAAATAACAGAGAAAAAGTTTCGAATACCGTACCAAGGTATTCGGATAATGTAGGGAGAAACGTCTGTATTTCTAAATATGAACCAGTTGGCACTCTTGGCCATAAGGACTGAAAATACGTTAACGTCCAGAAGGGAACTGACCACGCCAATCGCTTTTGGAACCGTTACTAGGTTCCCTTTATCCACACGTATGACCCCGGAACGGGTGATGTTAAAGACCAACTCTGATTCCGAACCGTTGAAGAATTTTAGGTCATCTCGGAACCTTAAGAACGTAAATCAAGTTTGTTAATCTATTTTATTCCAGTAATGCCACGTGCCAGCTTTAGTCCTTAACCTGATGTGAAATCGTGTTGGATCGTAAACGCTACTATAAGCAAAATCAGGGAGAATCATATCCTTCAGTGTTGGATAAGGCGATCCCATGTAGTAATGTTTCGTGGTGGTTCCATAGAAAACTTGACGAGAGTCCACTAAAGTCTGAAATGTTCTTGGAACAGTCGGGAGAATAACTGCGGTAAGACAGGAGAACAGTTCCCCTTTGTAAAAGCATCCCAAGACGAAAGAACCCAAAAGCCATCCTAAAAGTTTCAAGAAATCTAATTAAAAAAAAAAACTTTAGCGTTTAGCTTAAAACCCATAATTGTACTGTACTGACTGACCAATGATCAGAAAGTAAGTTCCGGAAGATATCTTCGTCAAAGCTAAAGATTCCCCTCCGTCATCCTGCTCCAAAAACATACCCAGTGTGATCATCAACGCTTTAGTTATCCCCTGCTGACCTTTACCCTTTCTAACGACCATCACGAGGTAGAAGATGGTAGCCACCATGAAAAACACTGACAAAGATGCCATCCAAGTGCTGAAGTCGAAGGGTTCTACAATCGTGAGGTAGTTGAAGCTATGCTGACGCTGTACATAAATGGCGAAGACATAGGGTTTATAGTCGCAGGCATAGATTAGCCACGTATTCTTGTAGGGATTGGGATCTATAAAGGTCTGCCGATTAAAGGCAGTGCCAGAAACTCTACTATGGAGCATTTCACCCGCAGGCTTGCCCCCTGACCTTCCTAACGTTGTAAAATTATACTTTCTACCCAACACATTCCCTGTGCAATCGATGGGGTTGGTGGAAAGGCGATTGTAGTACAAACTACAGCGACGGAAAATACCTTCATACGACCTGAGAAAGCCGTATGCTACAGTGAGTTGCAAATCACTGTGAATTTCGAGCCATGTGCGAGAAATTGAACGGAGGCCAAGCTTGGTAGATCCAAGGAAATTTACTGTGGAACCTATGAAAGCAATGGAACAATTTTATCAGTGCCTCCGTTCCAATATCATTAATCTTCCTTCCTGTCAGTTGACCATGGGTTTGTAGGCCACTAGGTCGTGATAACAAATGAGTTCAAGCAATTTTAAAAGTCTGCCAAAACCGTCAAAAATGCTTACCATCCCCCAAATCCCCCTTAGCTGAGCCAACAAGGTCGAGCTCAATAAGTTCCCTCCCATATCGTATAACGATACAATGAGTACACAACATGTACGCTCTTCCACTAATTACATTAAAGTACAAGAACTTCGACCCAAGTGAAAACATATCTTGGGCCAAATGCTCGTTAAATCTAAGGGGTTCCTCATCACTAAAAAACACAATGTAGTCCGGATTTTGTCTCGAAAGACTCAATCCGTGTAGCATGTAGTTCACCACTGGCGTCGAAAAAGTCCCTCCTTCTTTCAATTGCAAACGGAATGTAAAGAAAAAGTACTGAACAACGCATCCCGTGAACTTTGGCCTGAATCTTGTGACCGCATTGCTAAACTTGTGAGATCGGTTCATTAGAAGGGTTTGGTTATACGGATTCGCTTGACTCCTTCCAGGGTCAATTTTTTCTAGTACCCTTGTGAAGACGCGACAGGATGCTCGTTCAACTCTAAACTTGCAAACTGGTAGCGTTGGTGGTTATCCAATGATAACCC
>JAQFZX010003178.1:0-13818 GCA_034682405.1 Hydroisotoma schaefferi | reverse complement strand
CAATGATGTACATATTTTTGGCATTTATAAATTAAAGAAGCGGAATTGTGAAGACTATTTTAAATTCTTTGTCAATAGTTGCTTAAACTTTGAAAGCAGACGTTGCGAATTATTTCTCATAACTAGACTGCAAATCTTTCACCTCTACTAAATATTAAAAAACATCAAATCCTTATAATTGGCGTCCAAAATACCAAACCTCCAAAACTTTCACTTCATTCCGCGGAATACATACGAAACTCCCATGTAGTACCTCCCATGTAACTACATCAGCATTAAATCTGAGCTCAAACCCAGCCAAATTCTGCCGTCCATACCAACTAAACTCCTTCCTACTCACTCACCTCTCTTAATAACTCTGAGGATATGGACCTGAACGACTTCAGGATTCCTTGGTGATTGACACGAGTAGTTTCCCCCGAGGTGGGAACTGACACGGACAAACTCCAAAGTCCCATCCACATTGACCCTGACGTGGTCATTATTTACCAAACCAATAAACGGCTCTTCTATTTCCGACAGGGAAAGTCTGCCACTCCCACTGGTCCTGTTCCATAAAATCGGAGTGGGTGGACTCCCGGCTACATCACATCTAAGCACAACGTCCTCCCCCTCATTCACCAATATTGTCTTCTGTTCCAGCGCTTTCTCCAGGGAAATCATTGTCACTCCTACGGATTACAATTTATTGAACATTGATCATTCTATATGGATTAACCCATCCGGTTCCATACTCATGAGGGATTAATACAGTTAACAAGAATGTAGTAGGAAAGGAAGGAGCAGTTGTAATCTAGAGCAATCGGTTTAGAAATATCGGTCGAATTCCATTTTTCTCCCGGATTCTAAAAACAAATGGCTGCAAAGTGCCAATGGGACTTTCACTCCTTTCCTTTTTTTTCTGCTTTCACATGGGTCGTTCCGAGCTGACGTTTTTAATATAACATTTTAATACATAAAGGCAGGCGACTGAATACCGTATCTTTTGTATTACGGCCGCCATATAATAAAAACCCTGTTCTAATAGCAGCCCTATGCAACTCAGTTAAAGTTTACCTGAAAAGCCTAAGAATATAATAGCCCAGGCTGTATTTTGAGGACATACTAGATGCGACAGGGACAGGTCAATATACACTCGTTGACTTCATAAAAACCCTGTCCCGATGGCTATATTCTTTTCAGTTTTATTTTTCTACGATGGTAAGTTCAAAACACCGATTTCCAATTACCTCCCTGTCGACTCTCTTCATTCATACTTAAGTCATCTAAAAGTGCTTTCTTCACTACCTAAAATGCCTTACTACTACTCCTACTACTTGTTCTATTGCAACTGCAACTGCTACTACTGCTACTTTTTCTTCCACTTCTACACTTATTACTAGCAATACTACTATCTTTAACATTTTCGTTCCCGTATATTATATGTTTTACCCCAGACTTACCGTAAAGATAACTAAATCCGGAGTAAAACTCTGTGACATGGATTCGCCCATCTTTATTCGTGTCATCGAATTGCAAAAAATCTCTGAACTGGCAGTTATCATCAGATTCCAACCCCAAAGAACTGAAACTAAAGCCCCCGTTGACAAGGCTGCTATCCGCCTAAAACAAAAAACCATCCCCATCATCATTTTCTATAGCATATAATACATTCTCTTATTTCCATCATCATCTTTTAAGCCTTCACGGAATGACACCATGTCGTAAAGAACTATTGGCCCATCGAGCATTTGTTTCACACTCTTCCTTGGTTCCTTAAACAGAGATAAAGTCAAGGGATACTTTAAATGGTAAAGACACTTAACCATTAAGGTTAAAGACACTTACCTACTTTCTTTCAGAACATAAAATGCAAAATGAATGGTATAAAATCGGTTTAGTATGGCTAACGTTGCTATGCTGTAAGGTTCGAAGAAGCATGGCAAAAGTACTTGACTGTATTATTACTCCACTTAAGAAACTGTTCTTCAAATTGTTCAAAAATGAGTTTAAAAGGGTTTAAAAATGCTCCAAACTATCTCTACTCGTTAATATTTTAATACAAGGAAGGAAAGCAGTTTAGGCTGCGGTATTTTCAGAATTCTTCCCGAGAAAGATTTACTATGAAACTTACAATTTTTAACGTCTAAACTTTTATAAAAAAAATAATTTGATACTTTTTTAAATCTTCAAACGGTGAAATCTTCTCAATTTCCTCCCATCGCATCCAATTGTATTCCTACCTAACCATCTCCCTCCCAAGATCCACTTACCTTATGGAGTTCCGGGTAATCCAGTGAAAAGTCTCTGTTGAGATCAACCCATGAAAAAATATATCGGACCAAGTTGTCTTTATCTCTTTCCGGTCCATCGGCCAAAATTGAGTCCCACAAGTTTTCCCCCTCCTCCCCCTTCATGTCCTTATCACCCTCAGTTCCTCCTCCCCCATTAAAACCCCTTACATCCCTCTCATTCGTTTCCTCCTTTAGACGAGATAAGTCCGAGGAAGCCGGGTAGAACAGCTTATTCTGCAAGGTTGAAGAAATACACATAGCAAAACACATCAACGGAGATGCATACAGTAATATATTACATTATTGAGTTAGCTTTCGGGTGATACGACATGACAACTTTGATAGTTTCCGGTTGGTTGGAATCCAAGAAGCTAAAGTGGCTTTGATACTATAAATCAACTAGAAGTATCATTCACCCGTGTCATGATCATCAAAGGAAGGATAACTTCTGAGGGACAGAAACGTACCGACTAAGCCTTACAAGCGTGTTTCATAGTGGGAGTAAAACGTAGCGTTGCTGTGGCCTTCAATAGTTCATTAAAACATAGCGATGAAGAATAGAAAGCGACGAAAAGAATGCATTAGCATGGCATAGCTAAAATATGACAACGCTGCCTTTATGATTGGGATGGTTTAAGGTCTAATCTTGCTATGATTCACAGTTTAATCCTGCTATTATTAAATCGGCTATGTTTCTTCATGCTATTACAGGGTCGGCTACCGTTCGACCTATAATTTTGTCCGCTACGCTTTAGTCGATCTATTTTCATCACTAATATAATATCTCTATCGGTTGGATCAAAGAACGGGAAATACTCCTCACTGAACCTTTCTTACTTTGAGCGTATTCCAGAGTTAAACCCTTCAACAATTCACCCGAACTAATCGCCTCTTCAAATCAAATCTTGCAAACTTTTCTCGTTTCTTATTTCTAGAAATACTATTTCTGTCCCTGCAATTCAGTACTCAAAGCACGAATTAAAAACTTACGATGAAGGTCTACACTTTATTTCCGGATTTTATTCCACTTTGAGATAATATTATCTCAAAACACAAGTTGAAAAATACCTTTACTAGAGGAAGTTTAAAAGAATAATAGCATTAATGTGAGCAGTTTATGAAAATACGGTTTATCTCCTTAGCGTATTTCTGGAAATTACTCCCCCGGAGGAGTTAATTTTCAAAGCAAAAATTAAAAAAGCTTTTAACATGGGGAAGATAGGGCGACTTTTTTTTTAACATGGAAAGGGTATGGGGATTTTTTTCCAAGGGGAGTTATTTAGGGGGGGGGGGAAGTAATTTCCGTTAAATGGTAATAACTAGACCGCGGTATGACGTTAATGCTTTTTAGCTTCTACAGTAGAACATCTACTTGCCATTGACATATACAGTTCACAAAAATGTTTAACTAAAGCAGTAAACCCCTACTAAATAGTAAAGAATTAAGAAATGAAAATGAAAATGCTTAAGAGCAATATTAAACCTTCATTAAAAAAAGACCCTTAGTCCTCCCCACTTATAAACCATCTTAAGCTATATATTCATTAATTACTCCGGAGTAAGCTTCCTACTAATCCATATCAAAAAAACACAAACACTGCACCTATTTGCTAGTTAAGATTAGGACAATTAATATTTAACTTCATCAGTGAAACTTTACCAAAGCCTAACTGGTTCTTCCTTTATTAAAATGTTGAACATTTCTTACACGAAAGAGCTCAAAGTCATCAGCGGAGCAGGAGCGTTCCCTCCTTGCAAAACTTTTATGACGCGTATCCATCTTAATAAAAGCTGTAGTAGTTGTAGTTCTGGCAGTAGTAGTAGTAGAAGAAGACGTACTAAAATAATCATCAAGCGCTTGATCTTCTTCATCTTCATCCACATTAGTGTAAAGGGGCTCTAATTGATCCTTCAATCTCATACTTTGAGAACCACTTGTAATCCCTTCCAAACTTGAATACAACGAACTCTCATCCTGCTGGAAGTTTTGGATGTCTGAAATAATGTAAAAAAGGATGTTACTAATTGTCAATTTAGCTTTTTTTTATAAGTTAAATGGTTCCCAAATTGTAGGCCTTTCTAAGGTTTTTCTACTTCCTCCAGTTATTTTTAAGCTTTCCTTCTTTGAACCTGCTGATCATCATCTTTCAATTTATTAATTAACGAGAGATACTCGAGGATACGAGATCCGATAAAACCGGCACGAGGTTAATTATTTATACATTGTATTTATTGTATTGTGCAGACAAATATTCTGAGAGAGATTTAATTCATATTTATTTAATATACGTCAGATATCAATGCATGATTGCATTTATACCTGGCAATTAATACAGGGAAAGTGAAGAGTACATTACGTTCTACAAAATAAGAGGATACACTCTTGAAATAATCTCCAGCAAAAAAGTAATTTTTTATTCAACTCAATCCAATCATCCATATATTCTCATTAAAACCAATACTGTAATAATCTTACTCATTCGTCCGTCTCTCTCTCTCAAGTTTCCATCTGGGTATCTAAATCCATTTATTTGATCAAATAAATACCATCTCATTAAGGTCCATTAATTACTCGGAATAAAAGTCATCCATGGAAAGGGAGGCGAGCATTGGAGGGAGTAAAAGCTAACAAATGGAGTAAAACTATATAGAATCCAATCCAACTCACACAACTTGATTAATCTAACTTTTACTCGTCCATTGTAGCTTTTGTGGAGAGAAAGTTGTACTTTTTTATACACAAAAAGTCTATCTCATTCTGCCAGTTTCATTCTATTCTATTATATTAGTTATACATCACTCGATCCGTAACCCAGCTCAGCTCATTCTTCAAGCCTACGTTGAAGAGTAGAGTAGGAGGAGTAGAAATGATTTTTAATCTCGGAGGCTCAGCCATTAGAAGGTAATTTATCGGGATTAATGATCTCATTTTAGTAACAACTCAATCCCCACGCAGCTGAGCCAACAAAAGCTACCATCATCAATGGAAAAAGGGTAAAAACCAGCTACCAGCTTCTATTTGCTCGTACTAAAAATGGTAACTATTGGCTAACTGTGGGAGTAAATTAGAAAACTTTTCCCCATGTGCTTTATGGATTCCTAGTACTGCTAGCTGCCTTGTTACTTTTGCCATGCAACTACTGTTACTGTTGACTTTCTCTATGTTTTCATTTACTTTATCCATTCCTCAGTTCATTAGATCCATTTCTCCATGCTGTGGGGGCGGATCAGAGTTTAATTAACTCAAAAGCGTAGTCGACATTATGATGAGAACTCGTTAATTGGAATGAATAGGACTACTAGTGCTACTGCTACTTCCACAATTACTACTACTACTACTACTACCACTACTACCACCACTACTACCACCACTACTACCACCACTACTACCACCACTACTACCACCACTACTACCACTACTACTACTACTACCACTACTACCACTACTACTACTTCTACTACTATTATTACTACTACTACTGCGACAACTACGACTACAACTTACTAACGATGATCTAATAACACATTAACTAAAACGTATAATATATAATACACTACTTCAACTCAACACCACAAAAGAGCCAAGTTATCTTCTAAGTCTTATTAGTAATTATTATAAATAATTTAACATGATTTTTGGAATAAAACTCAAACATTTATCAGCAGCCTCATCCAGCAAGCTTACATTTTTTTAAATTCTACTAAATTCAAGCCGTTCATAATTCCAAAGTGAAAGAGCTCAAGTATGTTTTAATTATCTGACCTAAAAAGGGCTACAGCAGACATCCATGCTAATACAAGACCTTGCATGCCTTACTTAATTTTTACCTCCATCCTTTTGTCTCTTCTTTTAACTTTCAATCAATCCACTTCAACCAACTCTTTCAGTTTCAACTTTTACCTTTACTTTTTCACTCACTTCACTCATCCATCCACTTCAAGTTTTAAACAATGAATTATGTAAAGATCACTTCAAGACATTCTAAGCATAATCATCACAGATACTCTCTCAAATCCTATAGGTATCTTGTCTGCCTGATGAAATACCGTATATTCTTGAATTATAGCCTTCTTCTAGTGGTATTCTTAAATGTCTTTGTTTTAGAATTGATTAGTGAGTGGCGGGTTGCTACTCGCTCCTTCATTGTTTAAGGTGAGTGAAAGTAGTTCAAAGATGTAGAAAAAGCTAAATGAAACGAGGTCTGAGTCAAAAGTCTCACGAAAAACTTTTAAAAACTTTTCATTACTGTCAGCAGCAGAGCCAAAACTAAACTTTTCACTTTCTTATGGACGTTCCGTTACATGTGTAGTAGTATTAATGCTAGGTAGCTCCAATTTACAATGTAAAATTCCTCCTGTGAGCTGTGACGCACGCTTTACATACCATAAATGTCAGGGACAAGGTAAAATCAATCACTGTGATCGATAATATGGTATTTTTTATTTGATTTAATGGAATAAAAAAGTATTCTAGTTGTACAACATAGTGGAGAAGTTTCCTGAAACTTGCTTACAAGACACAAGAGCTTGCATAGCGAAAATTGCATTATTTCTGCTGAAAAATAAAGCTTAAAGATATTTTATAAAAACAATGTATTTTATGACATGTTATTTATTCCCTAATGAATTTTTAATTCAAATAGAAAAATTTTACCCTCAGTTTGCAAAAAAGCTCTGGCTGAATTTAATTGGGCTATAATCTCCATACTACTCTTACTCATCCTCGTGCATAATCTCTTCTAGACAAACTCCTTCGGGAGTAAGTACCTTTTTTTGATGCCCATAATAAAAAGCAAACAAAGGAGCTAAGGGGATATCACGAACTAATCTAAAGTAGTTGAGTAAACATTGTAAAGTATAAAGACAACCCGGGTGGATTCCAAAGCAACTCTGCCTCATTTGTTCCACGGAGAAAGTCCAGACGACCGTTTTTTTTATCAACCTAGATGAACTTATGAATATTCATGGTTACTCTATAAAGCGTCCTTACGATCCCAGTATTAGCCAAACTACCAAAACAAGATATACACTACTACTACTACTACTACTACTACTATTACCACTACTACTACTACTACTACTTCTACTACTACTACTACTACTACTACGATTACTTCTACTACTACTATTACTACTACTACTACTACTATTACTACTACTAACTACTACTACTACTATGATTACTTCTACTACTACGACTAGTGCCACTATTACTCCTACTTTTACTACTATTATAACTAGGAATATTATTATTACACTTACTTCTACTACCACTACTACTTTTGCTTACTATTACTGATACTCCAACTACCACTAGACAGCATAAAATCTACAGCTCATCTAAAAAGGTATCTAGGTACTTAATCCTGAAATTAGGCTGAGCTTAGCAACACACTATTACCTCCATGTGAGTACTCCACTTGTATTTTCTCCATACTTGCTTTCACTTCAAACCTGAGGGTGAAAACATCTCTACCATTTCCATACAACTTTGACTTAGAAGTTTCCAATTATTCTACCTACCTACCAAGCGACGACTTGTAAAGAACGAGGTCAAATGTTAGAGCTAACTATTTTATATTCAATACTTCTATGAGGAATGAATGCGATTTATAAATCCAAAGGTAAGCATTACATGCATAAAACAGCCCCTCAGTGTCCCCTAAACCTGGATTAAATTTATATGGAACTAACTTGAAAACTCCGTTTTTTTCTGTAAACGGATACACAATAATTTAAAAACTTTCCTGCATTACTGCTTTCACCTATTCCAACAGAGTTTTAGCCTTCTCAGTATTTTCATCTCATCCAATAAAATAAAGTGCTTATTTATCCTCTTCTTGCATTCTGGAGCCTATAATGTTTTCGTAAAATTCTACTGTTCTAAATTCTGTATCCTCCTTGCTACTTTCCCTTCTTCATATTCATTCTTCTAACAATAAATAAGTTAATAATTTAATTTAATTACAACAAGGGAAGACTAGCGTCCTGTATAATGTAGATATAAAATAAAATACAAGACAAGCCAAACTTATCCACCTCTTTAACTAAGATAGTCATAATAACTGCATTTATCCATCCGTCCTAGTGGAATTTGTTTTTGCAATGTATTTCTTTTCATGATAACAAAAATAAAACTGTTATTTTATTTACGCAAAGCCTTTTTTATGATAATATAGCTCAGCTTAACAACCCAACTACAAACTTCAAGGCTCTTTAACTCGTTATTTATTATTGGAACGATATACAGTCGATATCGATAACGATAAACCGCAAAACATAGAACCCCGGGCCAGCTCATTTTCCAAAAACGAAGGTTTACTTAATTTTACCAAAGTTTTGCTATTACCAAAGATTATGATTCGAGTCTTTATAACCTCCAAAAATTCTAATAATGAGTCAACAACTCCTAGATCCAGTTACACTCTATTTTTTTCCGGAATGAAGTCAATTTAATGAAAATAAGCAATCAATTTTTAACCGATTAAATTCCCCGTATTTTGTGCAAACAGTTAAATTCCGTCCATATATCTTTCCAGCCCTGGGTGCCCAACAGTTATTGAATAAGAGCTAAAGTAGTATACTTTCCGTGAAGACAGAAGGTTATGCCAAAAATAAAAAATATTATTATTATTTTCTCATCACGATTGGGTTTTAGGTTATGGAAGTTATTTGAATAAAGCAAGACTGTAGTAATCTTGTACCTCAAAAAGGCAATTTATTTCTTCAGAAAGTACAAAATTACAATCCATAAATATTATCTGTCCTTCAGTTGTTTTCAACATTTACTTGGCTCAAGGAATACTTTTATAATGCCATAATTATATTTACTTCTTAAATTTTCCAATGAAAGTCCACATCGACCAACCAGTTGTTTAATAAATAATTATTTTGATTAGCTAAGAGCCAACCAAATCCCCGTTTCAATTCACGTCTACCACAAACCAGCCAATTTTGCAAACAGTTCCTCAGTCTTTTGAGACCTTGCGGAAAAGTAACTGGCTTTCCTATCTCTACAATCTAAACTTATTCTTAACCATCTCTATAATTATTAAAAAAAACATCAAAAAAAATATTCATTCCTCAAATTATTTTACTACTGAACCTGAAAAAACAAAATTCAACTACAAAAATGGCTTTCAATGGAATGTGGGAGGTAACGAGTCGTACAATAAACATTTACGAACGGATATCCTTGGGATTTCCAAATGTCAAAGTTGTCAAGCTCAAAAATGGACAGTTCAATCTTATCTTTTTGCATAGAAATATTAAGGATAAAATCCGTCTAGTTTTTGCAAACTTTTATTTCATAATTTACACTTTAGCCTGTGCATTGCAATTCATCATGAAACTTTCTGATCTAAAGCATTCATCAAAAGCTGTATCCGGATTTGAAGTATTTCACGTTATTTGGGATTTCATGTTGTTAAACGTAGCCCTCGTTTCTCTACCTTTACGTTGGAGTCTTTCTACTCGTCCAAAAACTTCAATGCAAGTTTTTGATCAACTACTGACACTTTTTTGCTCTGAATCAGGTACGATTATTAAAGCAGATTTGTATGCACCGAGCTGGATGTATTTCCTTATTATTTTTATTACAGAATACCTAAGCCGAATTAGGGTCACCCCTAAAAGTTACCTTTCACCCTCCAAGGGTAAAATCATAAAACTGTCAATGGTCATCAATCTCTGGATATTTCTGGGTACCATGAGCATTTGCGTGTTTTCCGTTTACAAAAAACTCGATCCTTTCCCAACAATATTTCCATTCCTCTCCTTGCTAAATCCCTATCCTTTTACATCATTTGTAATCCGTTTAATCCTTATGATCATTCCATGGACCATGTCACTGGAGACTGTTGCCATTCTCTATAATTTAGGGATAATCACGGTAATCTCAATGCTACAGATCATCCACACGCTAACAACATCCATCAGCGTAAGCTCCGTAACCTGGCGGAAACTTAAGTTAAAAATACCTGCCCGGATCATCAAACTTAATTCCGCAACAAATGGTAGACCGGACAGCGGTACTATTGCTGCCGCTACCAGACACACCATTTTATTTAATTCTAACCTTAATTTACTAAATGCTCTAAAACTCTGGGTGAAACTCTGGAATGAGGTTTATGGTGGCCAAAATGTTCCATCAGTCATTTTCTGCGGGATTTGTATCATATCTTTGTCCAATTATGTTTTCATAAAATTCTACCACACCTTGGGCTTTCCGGTTGCCCTCATGCCTTTATTAGGCACTTTTGGAGCGAGTCTATTTTTCTTTTTTCTTCTTCCTGTAGCTGTTTCCGTTTTTGAAAATGTTTTAAAATATAAATCTACTTTAAGGAAATTCGCCCAATCAGGCTATGAAAGGAGGGTAGCCAGGTCTGTACAACCTTTTGGAATTGTCGCAGGGCCTTTTTGTGTCGTTAGGAAAACAATCGTTAACAAGATACTTGGTAATATATTCAAGGTCACTATTAAGCTGCTACAAACCCAATAAATATAATTACCCTGTCACCTGCATAATTGTGTATAGCCTAGGTCTTGGTTATATATAGATATATTACTTTAAAATAGTTTTAAATGTAAGTAAAGAAACAGCATATCAAATCATAAACTTACTAAAAACGGCTACACTTGAATAAAATGTAACATTGAAGAAAAACCTAAATAAGTATTCTAAAAAAAGTTACACATTCTAATTTCTCATTTCTTGAAAAAAAATTCTATAATTAATTTTTTTTACAATTCATAACAAAAACTTCATAAGCAAAAGACCTCTTAAATAAAATGCTTTTCTATTTATCCATAATTTAATGCTGTCCTCAGTTCCTTATTTAAATTCCTTGCTAATAATAATTAGATTATCTAGCCTCCAGATAATTTAATTAAGGTCAACTGCAACAAATCTTCTAATAAAACAATAAACAGGACCCAAAAAACTATACTAAAACTAAAAACTTTTCTACTATGCAACGCGCGTTTTGCTAATGAAATGATGCTTCCACTCACACTAATATTATTGAGCCGTTCTAAAATTACTCTAACGCAAAGCTAAGTGAGTTAGCTTTTGTTCTATAATTTTGTATAATAATGCTGGATGATTATATCTAGGTGCATAAACTGAGCGGATGCTTATTATATTGGAACGATTTGCGAGATTAGTTATAAAACCAATTATTGGATTTCTTCCTACCCTGAAGGACTGAGGGAAATGCTTAAGCTCTGTAGAGAAAATGGTACGGTAGATTGGCGGTTACGGCATGTTATTATCCATAGGATAATGTGTATTGGTCTACATAAACTATTCTATAAAGCTAAATTAAAGCGTTTTTATTTTAAGGTAAAGTTGATGAGAATCCGTGAGTTAAAATGCGCAAAGTTGTTGACAAACTTCCAGCTTACAAACTAGGTAACTTAAACATCAAACTTTCATGTAAATCGCCATTAGAAAACTACTATACTTTTTTTTATATTTTATCTTTACCATTTAATGCATTACTTCATCTATAAGCTTAGCCCGTTTTACTGTGTTATTTTTTTAATTACAGCTCATTAACTTACAAAGTTCCTCGTTATTACTAAATTTTACCTGGAATTTTTCAGTTTGTAGAAGATATAATTTTTATGCATAGCTCGAAATTTTATGTTTTTTAAATTAAAGGTTTTTTTTATCCTTTTTTATTTTAATACTTTCGTTATATATGTTCTAACTTTCTCAACTTTCTAATCTCTCTATCTAACATTCAATTTAGTGAAAACATCTCAAAACATCCTCTTAAAAATGCGTATTTAAAAAACTACATGGAGACTTTAAATTGTAATGGAAACTCAAACCCCGTAACCGTAATAAAAAGCATCAAAATTGTCGCCATTTCACTGAATTCAAGGCTGATATTTTATAGATATGCTGTAAAATAAACTATTATTCCCGTCTGTAGGCGAAGGCTAGATTTGTCTTCCAACTTAGTAAATGGATAACTATTATTCATTTCCTCTCAAGATGATAATGCAAACTCCTCCGCATTATTTTACATGGCCAACCATTTAAATCCCCGTAATTTGATTTAATCACGCACCAAGCTAGGTACCGTATACCTCTGAACTGTTTGGGTTTACCTGAATTACCAGGAACAGTTTCATCGAATAAAAGCCATACTTTCCATAAAAACAGTTTTGCAAACGGAAATACGTAATATGATTCTACATTATTTGCTATTTAATATTACTTTTTCCACATGCTAGACACTGGCTTTTCTCAGCAAAATATATTTTAATTTCTGCAAGGTTACCGTATTTCCGGAAAATACTCCCCCGGGGTAGTTAATTTTCAAAGCAAAAATTGAAAAAACTTTTAACATGGGGAAGATAGGGCGACTTTTAATGTTTAACATGGAAAGGATAGGGGGATTTTTTCGGGGAGGGGGGAGTTATTCCGGAGGGGGGGGAGTAATTTCCGGAAATACGGTTTAACTGATTTTAAGCAAGATAACCTCGAAAAAGTCTGTGATAAGAAACGCTAACCTATTTCCCTGTCCCAAAAACAGCAACCCTTTCGAATAGTAACCCTAGTTAAAATTGACTCTAAAATCGAAGGATTAAATAGTAACTCGGGTTGGATTTTTGGAACGGATTGAGCCAATAATTTGCCAGAAAATTCTAGCAATCTACCTTACTTACTATAATGATAGTTATTTAAAAAAAACAGTCCATTAGATAAACTCCTAACAGTTAAACGTCAAATTTTTCATAGTAAATAAGCCTTTGTATACCAAACCAAGGCTTTATTAAGCCCACTTTTACCAAGTTTCACTGCAGTGTTCTCAAAACTTTCGGAAAAACAACTCAGGGAATACTTTCTTCCTTTCTTTAAACCTTCTCAAAAAGTTATCGAAATACAACAAAAAGCATTTTCATTTCTAAATTATATTTACTTCCGAACCTAAAAGACCCAAATATAAAACACGTCAGTAAAAATGGCCTTAAACGGTGCGTGGGAGGCGACGAGTCTAACTCTAAAAGTTTACGAACGGATATCCTTAGCCTCCGTAAAAAGCAAAGTTGTCAAGCTCAAAGACGGACAGTTTCATTTCTTCCTTATGGAGAAAAATATTTGGGATAAACTCCGCATAGCATTTGCAAACTTCTATCTTATAATGTACACTTTATCCTGTGCATTGCAATTTGTCACGAAACTTTCACAGCTGAAGCATTCAACCAAAGCTGTAGAAGGGTTTGAAGCTTTTTCAATTGTTAACTACTTTGCGTTTTTCATCTTAGCCTTCACCGCTCTACCTGTGCATCTCAATTATTCCAATCAGCCCTGGAAAGTAAAGCAAATATTTAATCAACTACTCACACTTTCTCACTGTCAATCAGGTATAAAAATACGATCTGCTTAAACCACTTATCCTACAACCTCAGGCTGTAGCCTCTTCAACTCTTGGGTTTGTAATTTTAGTTTACTGTAGTTATATTTCCTTATTATTTTAATTGCAGAGTTCCTTAGAAGAAATGGAATCACCCCTAGAACTTACCTGTCACT